>PVIR01014756.1:0-39054 GCA_004026965.1 Petromus typicus
GGTTCGATTCCCCGGTAACCACATAACAATACTGGGTGTGGAGACCCATACCCAGCAGCAACCAGTACCACATACCACAGTGCCGGGCGTGGTGGCTCACGCCTGTAATCCCAGCACTCGGGAGGCAGAGGCAGGAGGATTGCTGTGATTGTGAGTTTGAGGCTGAGCTGAGGGCCAGCCTGAACCACAAAGCGAGACCCTGTCTCCAAAAACCTAAAAAAAAAAAAAAAAAAAAAAAAAAAAAACACGGTGCTTCTCCTTCCCAAGGCTCGACTATCACACCAGGCTCAGGCACATCCTGGAGAGCTCATTTGAAACGATGACCTCTGTAGAGACCCTATCTCCAACATTTTGATGTGTCAGGATTTGAACTTCAGCAGTGAAATTTCAGGGGAAGACACTTCTACTAATTTCACTTGGACTATATACGGTGCACAAGATCTGTCATTCAGCTGAGGGGCAGGGGGTGGGGTCAAGACTTAACCACATGACACAGGAAACAAGAAGTTCTGCACATTCCGTCAGGTCGGGATGCAGCAGTTCCTGGATGCCCCATGTGTAGCCCCTTCACATCTATCTCAGTGCCACTGGTTCCTCTTAAACAAGTTGATCTTGCCCATGAATGCAAATCTTGCCAAAAATAGAAGGCAGCCTTTGAGCTTACATAACTACTATCACAACACCAAAGACTTGGAACCGTGGAAAATGACCTCCAACCTTGGAAACCATAAGACAACCTCAGTCTACTCTGATGCCATCTACCTGACCCTGGAAGACAACTTAACCAGGTTAACTTCTCCGCTCAGGTCTACCACCAGTGGACCGGTGCCCTGAGAATTACAAGAGATAAAGTCAAGGGAAGAACTCTCTACATGTACGAGTGCTGGACAAACACCACCCCCGGAGCCCTGCAGGGCAGAACAGAGACACTGGCACTGTCCTCTGCCTTCCCTCCAAGCTGATTCGGAGCTCCAGCTTTGCTCTGGGGCCCCTACCTCTAAACAGCCATTCACCCCATGGCTCCCTCCCCAGCCCAGCTCAGCGCAGGTCAATGTGGGAACATCGATGCCCCCTTAAGACAAGTGCCCTTGCTTCAGGCGACCGGAGCTTCCCGCTCAAGGATAGAGGTAGGTCCCACGCCCGCTGCTCGGTACTGCTGGCTGCTGGGGGTGCGGATCACTCCACAGGCGTCCTCAGGGCTTAGATGTCTCCCCCCAGCACAGTCATCGAAAGACACTGAGAAGACAGTCCCCCAATGGCCCTTCTCTGCTCCTTTTTGAAAGAGATGCTTTGCTTTTCCATGAACAGTTCCGAGCCCGATGCTACATGAACACCTCTTCCCGCGTCAGTCAGCAGGGCGCGGCCAGCACAGTCTTCCCCACGGCGCCATTCTGCATCTCTTTTCATGCCCCGCAGTTGGCTTAACTTCACCTCTGAACCTGAGACTGAGCCCACGACCGACCTCCAGCCCCACAACACCTCCATTCCAGGCAGAAACACCAGCCCAGCCACCTAGAGATGCGATGAGCTCGTCTACTTCAAAGCCCAAAGTCGACTTTCAATCACATATTTCCCAATATAAATTTTATACCTCGATGCTTAGTGAACTTTTTATACTTATCAAGCAAAATGTATAGAATACACTTACTACAACTTTATTCTTTTTTTAAGATTTTATTTGTTTAGTGCAGTTTTCACTCATTTATTTATTTGTCATTTATCTATTTAGGCTAGTAGTCCACCACTCAGCTGCATCGCCGGCCCAAATGACGTCATTCCCTTACTCTGCTGCTTGGTCAGAAGTGTCCCACCGGGCAGGTTCCTCAGGCATCACTAAGTGAAACAGCAGACCTTGACTTGTCTGGTCCTTCTGAGACGGTGAAAAGATCTCTGATCACAATAAGTCAAAAATTTCTGTAAGGGAAACATCCCATCCTATGCAACAGTAGCAATCCTCAGATATCAGTGAAGATCTAAAATGGGCCTTGGCTTCTGCTCCGGCCTAGGTCCAGCAGAAAGCCTCGGACGGAAGGGGAATGACCGTCTATGTGTTTCCGGCTGGTGCTGACTCAGGCTGGCTACAAGCAAGAGGAAGGAGAGGTGGGAGGATATGAAAGGTCTGGCTGAGCTGGGCCTGACACTGTCCCACAGATGCTCATCTGGTGACCCCCAGAGATCCTCCTGGAGGCAGGCATAACAACGACCCCCAGGAGCTCTGTGGTGGGCTGACCCCACACAGCTGGTCCACAGGCACATCCCCCCGAGCAGTACCAGCCTCGGTCAGCGCAGCCTCCTTGCTGAGTTCTGCCCAGTACTGCTCGCCTCGCGCAGTCGGATCCTACCCGCTGACAGGAGGCTGGAGCACTCGGAGAAGCTCCCCCTGCACCCCTCACCTGACCCGAGGGGTGGCTCCTCTTCCCTGTGTCGACAGCAAGAGCGGCTTCCCAGCCCAAATATCCTCCATCAGGTCGGCCACTCCTCCCCCACTTGAAGGCAGGGAAGGGACCACCTCCACCCCAGGCCTGTCTGGTGCCCACGGAGCTGATTTTGGGGATGGGGAGGTGGCTGCTACCCTCCACTTCGGGATCGTCACTGAGGCTGAGCCAGGGTGAGGTCGACTTGCCATTCTGAATATCAGTGACGCTCTTAACCCTTAAAATACAACTGGCACCATGACATACATGTTCCTACATGCAGTGTTTAGGTCTTTTCTTTAACTCAACAGATAATTTACCCAAGAGTAAATCATCTATACTTTGCAGTCCAATAAGTGGAAATGGGAAAATACTCCCCATGTCTTGTACACGATTTGATCAGATCACACCATGATCCTTAGTTGTCACTTTTTTACAAAAAGTCCTCAACTTACGATTCCAGTTAACAATTCACTTTATAATAGTGTAAAAATATATTCATACGACATCCCGTTTTTGTACTTTCCAGGCAGTATTCAACAATGTCACATAGACGATGTCTAGCTACGTCCGCATTCTGAGCACATCCATGGGAAGGTGGCTAACCTGTGGCGTTCAGTCGGTTAAGTGATTAAGTGCATTTTTTATTCCACTGTTTTCAGCTCATGATGGATTTATCAGGACACAAGCCCACTGGAAGTCAAGCAGCATCTGAACTCTTATTAAATCAGCCCCCTGATGAGCACGTTACACACAGGCAGAAAAACCATCCTAGTACCTTTCCTACCAGATCGGTACTTTTATCAGAAAAGAGCAAGCAACTTATTGGAGTCCACACAGGAACCAGGCAGCAAGTTGAGCGCAGGTCCATCCCATCTCGCAGCACGGCCGCCAGCCTCTTGCTACTCACACCAGGAAGTTTCTGACAAGGGAGAATGGAACAAGTATACGCACCCAGTTCAGGAAACTTCAACTCCTCCTCGGCCACTGACAAATCCCAACTGATATCCCACACCCACGGCTGTGTTAAAACTGCACAAGTAAAGATGTGCAACATGTTTACTTTAGTGGCTGCGAGAAATAAATGCTTTGATGAAATGTTTGGCAGCTACAGGGAACACGAACTAGACTGGAGCATGAACAGACGCGAGGCTGAGGAGGTGGCTGAGGGAGCTGCTGATAAACACTAGCATGGCGGGGCTCAGGAGAGCCAGCCCCACTCAGAACGATGGCCAGCTCACAGACAGCAGGTTAGCGTGCCGGTTCCAGTGGGAGAAGGAGTCAAACTCCTGGCCAGGAATTTAAGACTGAAAGACTAAAAATTACCCCCAGATGCAGACATGAAGAGCTGTTTGCCAGTTCAGCCCATGTGTCAGGGAGTAGCTGGGCAGGAGGGGTGAGAGGGGCACTGAGAGAGAAGTGTGCTGATCTCCAGCTACAGGCAGGCTGGGCCTTGTGGTGCTGGGCACTGTGCTCCAGGTGGGGCCCTCGCTTGGAAGGATATAAATACCATTCCATCATTGATGCCACATCGCTCACGGGAGGGCACAAAGAGATGGCACCAGCCAGCACAGTGTAAGACCTGGCTGGAGCCGAGGCTGAGTGAAACCATACAAGGAAGGCGGTGTTAGGTAGAAGCAAACCCGCCACACAGCCGGGATACTGCAGGGAGGCGGAAGGACGGAGTCCACTGGCAGGAAAGTGTGACCCAGAAAATGGGATGTGGCACAGCCAACACAGGAAAGAAACTGGAGAAGATGGAGCGGCAGAGCCGGAGCCACCGCCAGCTTCAAAAGCATCATGTTGGGGATGAAGCAGACAGAAGGGTTCTGGTTGGATCCTCATAGAAATAGGAATCTTCTCCACATGGGCCATTTATATCTTCCCATCTTTTCCTGAATGGGGATATTAGAGAGATTTTGTGGAAATCTTTCAGCTCACAGATACTTTTGGGTATTGGTGACATCTACCTTTAGAAAATGATAAGTCACATCAGCTTCAGTGTAGAGAAAGACGAATCGGTTGAAGTTTTATGCAAAGACTGTTTTATCACATGCACTCTTAATAGGTCGGTGCAGCCTCTCTAATGTCCAAGACACTGGAAGCAGGTGAGCGTCTCACTCTACCGAAATCTGCCCAGAGGAGACAATGCTCAGCAGAGACCCAGCAAACGCCCACTCTCCATCTTCCAGCTTGCTGGGTCGGAAAGGAGAGGCGTAGAAAGAGAAGAACCTCAGGGCGGGGGCCTGAGGGGGACAAGAACCCTGCAGTTCTTCTAGGCATCCCCTTGGTTAGAATGGAACTTCACGTTTTCATGAAGGGTTTGCTTTGCTTTGTGCTTTGATAGCATTGACCCTTGAACATAGGCCCACTGCTCCTGCCCCAGCCTCGGAGAGCAGTCCACTCCGCACTGGAGGAAACTCTGACTGCTGGGCCCAGCAGTCCTATCGTTGTCCTAAGGTTTCCAGCCAAAGTTGGACCAGACAAAATATCGCCCTCAGGAAATGGCTTTAGTACCCAACACCCTGTAAGAAGCAACTCCGCTGCGAAGGAAACTTCTAGGCCAATGTGCATTGTCTCCCAGCTATTTTCCTGGGCAAGCCATCCAGGCCCTCAGCTGCTCAAGGGAAAAATAAGAGCGGACACAACCGCTGGTGTTCTTTCTAAACCTAAAATCTCCATCACTCTGAATTTTAAAATGAACTTCAACAGATTAGTGATAAAACAGTGTTTTAATGATTCTAAATGATGAAAAATACAGTACTTTGCTACTAACATCTAGCTACCCTAAATAAGAAACATGGTTTCCATATATTTGAGTAAAACTGATTTGAAATTAAGAATTCTGGAGGTTCCAAAGACAGCATCATATAATAAATGCCAAGAAGATAATACTGCTGCCAATCTTACAAATACGGATAGAGTTGTGATTTTACAAGTGATAATCCTAGATTTTAGAAAGAAGTTGGGTCCACTTCATACACTCCATCCAGCCACATAAACCCATGAGGAGCCGGGACCCGGGGTCCTGACACCAGGGCCGCCAGCTCATGCCAGGCTCCCACGCTCAGCGGTGGGCACCGTCTCCTTATTCATCTCCCAGAAAAGAGCTCTTTTGGGGATGTTCATTGTGTCAGAAGTACACCACAGACTACACATGAAGGAAAATATATCTATCTGTTTGGATGCCGTACATGACTTTTAATAAATATTTAGAATCCTACTCGTCAGTGTAAATTCCCAGTTGGAAATTTCAAGTGTTTTAAATTGATAACATTCCTGCTTCTGTCATTGTGTCCTATGCCATAATGATAGGCTCAAAGCAGAAGTACTCACTTTTGTAGAAGGAAAGATGATTTCTTAATCTAGTAGTAACTTCTGCAATTTGCCGGGAGTGAGGACAGTGGTAATATGAATATTCAGGTGTGTATTTCAGATATTTACTATGTCAAATAAATTACAACTCTCAAGAAAATATCTATGGCTGCTAAGAAGAGAAAGGATCTAAAATCTCAGGATATAAAGTATTACTCACTTCAGGAAAAAAACTATTCCAACAGAAGCACACAGCGCTTTCACTAGTGAATGGCGGATTTTACAAGTAAGGAGAAGGAAGCAAAAGGAGAGGACACTGTATAAAAATTATAAAAATTTTAAACTTACTGTCCTTTAACTATGATCCTAACTTAGAAAATAAGCTTAAATTCTTTTGGATACATCGTACATGATAAATTAATTTTGTTTAATGAAAAAAATGAATGAATACAAAAATTATTCTCTTCAAAAATGACTAGGAGAAAATTATATGATATGAGCTAAAAATTGAATAATACTTCAATTTTTGAAAGATATTTATTTTACATTATAATTATTTTAGCCTAAAACCTGCTGTTTCAGGGAAATCAATTCATCTGTAGGGAGCACACAGCACGGAAAGCAGGTCGGTGGTCAACAGCCAACAGCGGGGCGCCACTGACGAGTTAGGGGGGAGCCGCAGAAACAAGGGCAGAGACGACGCTACCCTGCTGCACTCAGCACCAGAACAGTGACGGAGCGGGAGGCGCGTCCCGAGCAGGTGACTTCTCACTCCTGCCTCACCGGACACACGGGCCACAGGGAATGCTCTGTGGGAAGAGGAGCAGCCTCTGGCCAGGCAGAGGGAGGCGCAGAGACGGCAGGCAGTCTGCTAGGAGAAAGGGTCGCGGACAGGTGAAATGCCCTGATCCTGCAAAGATGTTTGTTTATGTGAACACATACCTAATAATCTGCCCTGTGCCCAGCCTGACACCCCTTCCCTGGTGAAGCCCTCTCGTGCCTTCCCCTCTCTGGCCCATCTCAGGCCCTACTGGGCCCTTTGCACGCTCCCGTGGTCTCCAAAACTGCTGTACATTCACTACAACGACAATGACCCTATTCCCTTCCTACCTCTGTTGCCTGACAGATGTGTGCGAGCCTGGTGCTTCCATTTTATTGTCCAGTAGAAATCAGCAAGACCTCAACAAAAGATTCTGAGGGTGCGGGCGGTGGCTGCCCCCCCGGGGAAGGCCGTGCCCCGTGCACAGGCTTACCACTGCCCTCTGGTCCCATCCTCTGGGCAGTTCTGCAGGCTGCTGCTCCCATTTGTTGCTGTACAGGAAGAACCTAGGCTCAGCAGGACTCTGTGACTCCCACAAACAAGGAAGGCACAGAGCCGGAGTCCACAGCCCGATCTGTCCCATCCCGGAGCTCTAGAACCATCCCGCTATGACCCTGCAATCCAGGGCACTGTGTAACCACGGCACTGCGGCGGCTGTGCTGACGGCTTCATGAACTACCAAAAACTAAGAAAACGCATCCTCTGATGGTACTGGATTGGTGTTATGGATGTTGACATAATTATAGAGAAAAACCAGGCTTTCCTAATGAACATACACTGGGAGTTGTATAATTCATAATTTAGGTAAAATAAACAAAGTTACATCTGCAAAGACTTGAGGAAGAACCCCTCAACAGCAGCACTGAGTGGGAGTAATTCTGTAGTTCATAGTTTTAAAAAGTCTAAAAATATGAGGTGTTCTCCATTACCACCCTGAAGGCCACAGGAGCGCATGCCACTGAGAAGCAGCTCATATTTACTCAGCCTCTGCACAGTACTGTGGAGCTGGCTGTTACTCAGCGTCTGCACAGTACTGTGCAGCTGGCTGTTACTCAGCGTCTGCACAGTACTGCGGAGCTGGCTGTTACTCAGCGTCTGCACAGTACTGCGGAGCTGGCTGTTACTCAGCGTCTGCACAGTACTGCGGAGCTGGCTGTTACTCAGCGTCTGCACAGTACTGCGGAGCTGGCTGTTACTCAGCGTCTGCACAGTACTGCGGAGCTGGCTGTTACTCAGCGTCTGCACAGTACTGCGCAGCTGGCTGTTACTCAGCGTCTGCACAGCACTGTGGAGCTGGCTGTGGGAACAAGTGACAGAAAGGAGCGCAACGACAATGACCATTATCCCCGCTCTTCTGTAACGCAGCTGCTGCCCGTGTGGGGCTGGCGCAAGGCCCGACTTTATAAACAACGGTACAAAGAGATGATGAAATGAACAAGGGAACACACGATAGCCCGTGAAGGAAACAGCCAGCGGACAAATGAAGGGAAGGTACTGAGCATATGTACACTTTTTTTCATAACCTACATTAATCAGGAAAAGAGATTATTTGATCTGGGAAACCAATAAATATCGGAAGTCAAATTTTAAATCTCTACGTGTCCTCATTTATTTTACTACACAATTTTTGCTGTGTGTACATGTTTTGTAAGAAAACTGAACTCAGTGCATACTAGGGCTGCTGATTTAGATAAGTCTTTTTAAAATTACCTAATCTGACAAATTATTACTGTATGCTGCTGTTTCGTTCTGTGGAATATATAGCTATTTTCTATTAAAAACCACACAATAATAGTAATGGACAATGAATGTGGAAGGAAGTATTTACAATAGAATGGAATTAAACACTGTCCAGATAAAGAGATGATGGGGAGGAAAGTGATCAGACCAAAATCACCCCAATTCCTGCAAAGTGCGAGGCACTGAGACACGCTAGTTGGCCACAGCTCTTATTAACTCTGTTGTACACATCGAAAGCTTAAAGGGTGATGCCTAATGGACCAAAACCACCATGTTTAACTTCCGCACTCAGAAGAATGTAGGGATGGGGAGTAAAGAACACCCATCGCTTCAACAGGCGGCATAGAGTAGGGGGAAATAACTAAGAAAAAGAGCGATATAAAAATAAAATACAGAAATAAAGCCAAATGTAGAAAAAAAGATACCTAACCCAAGCAATCTGACACAGCAATAACAACAAAACAGACTTTAAGGATGGCATGAGGGGGCTGGGGAGTTAGCTCAGTGGTTCCAAGTGCAAGGGCCCGGGTTCGATCTGGGTGTGGAGACTCACGCCCAGCAGCAATCAGTACCACATGCCACAGTGCCGGGCGTGGTGGCTCACGCCTGTAATCCCAGCACTCGGGAGGCAGAGGCAGGAGGATTGCTGTGATGTGAGTTGGAGGCTGAGCTCAGGGCCAGCCTGAACTACAAAGCAAGACCCTGTCTCAAAAACAAACAAACAAACAAACAAAAAAAGAGAATGGCATGAGGTAAAGAAGGCATAATAAATATACTTACTTATGGCTAGGCCCATATTTAGTCCTTAGGGAAGCAGGAAAAGCTATTTTTAACATTACAAAATTGGCATGCATGGGAAGCAGTGAGGGGTTTATTAGACTGGAGAATTTCTAACCCCATGCAAATGCTGTCTTACCTCCCCTGCAGACCCCTCGCAGACAGTATGTGATACCTACCAACTTGATGATAGAAGCCTCCTCTGCAAAAGTGACACAAATCAGACTGGAAAACTAACTCAGGCCACATTTCTATTATAACTAGGTAGAAAGTAAAGACCACCGCAATCCATAGACAGTGTCAAGAACGCTTGCAACTACTATGTGAAGAAATTAAATATACTGATGCTTCTTTGGATACCAGCACACTGACCTAAGAATTTTCAGAACCCTACTGAATGTCCATGGAAGGCTCTTACAGCCATGACAAACTCAGGACTCCTCTGAGAATCAAATCTCCAACATGAACTTCGAAAAGAAAGAAGATTGTGAAGGCTTAAGACAACCACGTGTTACTCCAAATTCCGATCCCACAGCAATGGCTTTGTCTTGGAAACCGCACTGTCCTTGGTCCTGTCCCGCACACATCAGCTCACTCCTCTCCATCTCTGAGTGACCTGCGAAGTGTGCACCAAAGCATGATGAGAGCTGACCTGCAACTGTCCATGCCGCAACCAGGTGAGGATGTCCTCGGCTCTGGCACTCCATTAGCAGCTCACGTGTCTATGGAAGAAACACTGAGCGCTGGCCGGGCAGCCGGACTTCTCCACACTTCCACTCCCTGGACACAGGCAGACTCGGGCGATGGTGCTGCACGGGGTGCTCCTTAGAGCCGCAGCACTAACTGCTGCAGGAAGAGTCTGCGGTTCTCTCCCCTCCTGGCACCTGCCCAAGAAGCCCTGTGCTCCAGACAGCAAAGGACAAGATGGCTGAGGCTTCAGAATCCAGTATGGCAAAATAAACAGGCGCTGAGCCCCAGCCCCTAAGTGACAGAGTGAGCCAAGCCCCCTGCAAACTGCTGCAGGCATAGAGCCACCGCAACGAACAGCCCTATGCTATGCACGTTCCTTAGTGATTCATCACTAAGCAGACGCTGAACTGCCTTGACTAATCCAACTATGGAATAAAAAGCAATGTAGAGTCAAGTTGTCCCAGAAAAACAACCTCCTATTCAAAGCTTATTTTCTAAGAACATTTGAGAAATTCAAAAGTATGAACTAAAACAAGTTTTCTGACTGAGGAAAATATACATGTCTACTGGGACAACTTTGGCAGAAATCATGTAAACGTGTTAAGAGAGCTTAAGAACAGGCACTCAACTATATTTGATAGCTATTCTGGAAATAAAATGCCTAATACATCACTCCTTTGTTCCACTTAATTGAATTTAAAATTAATTGCAGCTTTCCCATTACCTAAGGAAGTATGTTGATTTAGAGGCTCTATAACTCTGAATTTAAAACACTCTTATCATTCGGATTTTGAGTGCTTATATAATTCCCAGAGCCCCGTAACAAAGAAGCAGATTTTGTTTTCTGTTGGCAGATGTGGCCCAGTTTGCCACTTTAATCTACAAATCTTTCTTGTGGATTCACCTGTTAAGTCCACACTGTGGCTTCGATTAGAGTGATTTCATGGTGTCCTCAGTATTATTATAGCAGCCAAAACACCCAGCAGGAATTTAACAGTGAGCCCAGGTACCACGCGGAGAGCTTTACATACATTATCTCATCCAATCCCTGCGACACTGGAAGTGTTTTTATCTTTGGGGTTTTTTTGCAGAAGAGGAAACTGGGTTGAAAAAGATGGACAAGTTGCCTGAGTCAATCAGCCCGTGAGCCACGGGGTTTCCTTTCTACATGAGGGTAGAACTCGTGCCCTTAACCAGGCTAGCTCCAAAAACAAAACTCAGCCGGGCGCGGTGGCTCACGCCTGTTATCTCAGCACTCGGGGGGCAGAGGCAGGAGGACTGCTGTGACTTTGAGGCTGGCCTGAGCTACGTGGTGAGTTTAGGGCCAGCCTGAACTATACAAAGTGAGACCTGTTTCATAAATAAATAAATATTTTAAAAAAAGAAACCTCTCTTCTTCCGAGTTGTGGCTGTCATGTGTCTGGTTCCAGTGACAAGGGCAGTGGCGAAAGGGGCGTTCCGACAGCCGCGGTGCCCGCGGTGCCTCGCTGCCGTCACTGTCCCTGCCCATGTGGCTCAGAGTCTTTGGAGACGCAGACACAGGAGCTCTGGGCTGCTGCGGGTCAGCTGCACCAAGACTCCAGCAAAGCCCCGAGACCAGAGCGCAGACAGACACAGCGTGGCTCAGGCTCGCGAGCTCCCGCCCAGGGACAAGCACTCAGCTGGCCGCTAAGCTCGAGGCCTCACGTATCATGCTCTGGCAGCACACGTGTGGATATTTTGCTCGTGTCCTGAGGCTTTTCGGGAGGCTGAGGTTAAAAGCAGTAAGCCAATGGCTCTGGCAGAGGAAACGCAGGCCGCCCAGCACCAGGCTGTGGCACAGGTAGTGCTGGCAGCTTTTGGCCAGAGGTACTTTGAGACCCAAGAGCAAAAAGCCCATCCTAGAAGTTGTCAGTTTACCAGAAAAGAAGTGGCTGTAAAGTGTGGGCTGAAGAGGGCTTGGATGCTCAGCGTTTTCAAAAAGCCAAATACTCTGCCCTAAGAATATCAAAATTTTTGTACACTGGGATTAAAACATAACTTATTTTTTAAAAAGGAATATAAAAACATGGCTTGATGGCATCTCGAGAAACAGGAAAACCCTACCCTTCACTAGCTCAAGGTTGTAAAAGAGTTTTTCTGTGAGGAGAAACAAGAGCCCGCAGACACCCACACAGAGAAGGCCGCTGGAGGAACTGGCTCCCTGCGACTCAGTTCACCGTGCTCAGCCATCCAGGCACCTGGAGGTGTCTGCAGCTGCTACCCAAGGGTCTGGCTACTGCCGGAGCTGCAGCAGAACTCAGTGTCACCCACATGGGGCAGGCCACAAGGGTGTGCAGAACCACAGAGCTGTGCGGCGAAAGCTTCCGTGAAGCTTCAGGAAAAGGCCTGGGAGGCCACGCGGTGTACAGAGCTGTGAGAGTGCAGCCTGAAGTACAGCAGAGACGCGGGAAGCTGAAGCAGCCCAGAAACATGCACTGTCAGAGAGCTGCAGGCAGCGGCACAGCGCCCCAGCGGGGCTGGGGCTGCAACCAGCCTGCCTGGGGCTGGGGCCTACCCAGCTCCCCACAGCGTGCTGCAGGTGCTGTTAGGAGTTGGATGTGGAGACAGTTCACATGCCCATGGCCGGGAAGTGTGTATCTCTCTCCCTGGCTCCTCCCTCTGCTCCTCTCTCTGCTTCCTGTCCGCCATGACAGGAGCAGAGCAGCTTTCCTGTGTGCCGGGTCCTCCCACCGTGCTGCTCTGCACCTGAGCAACAATGTACTGGAACTTCTGAAACTGTGAGCAAAACAAAGCTCCTCTCCTTTAAGCTGCTGGTGTTGGGTATTTTGTCTCAGTTTCCAGGAAAGTGACTAAGGCAGAGCCTTTGTTAATCAAATGGTCTCTAGCTGATATCCAACTTGGCAAAATCAAGAAAGTGGTGAGCAAATATCTAAGCATTGGAGAACCCTGGACTGCATTTCCAAACACAAAAAATGAAGACACTTCAGGTTTCATCCTCGGCTCTGCCCTCACCAAACTATAGGGGTTATCATCCCTCTGAGGAATTTTAGCTATTTATTTATAAAATGTCAGCTTAAACTTTGGAATCTTAAAGCTCTAACAGGCATGCTCTTAATGCCTCGGCTCACTACCACAGTCATACTTGATTTTACAATCCAAATGTTAGGAAGTATGAAAAATGACATATGCATTGCAGTTGCTAAAGACTAACAGTCAAAACTACAGTTGTTCTGCAATTTCTTCTTTCAGGTATAATCTAATCACTGCCTGGGTGTGAGAGGAGCCATGAGGTGTGGTCCAGACAAATGTGGCTGAGTTACTTGTTTCTGTCCTACGACAGTACAAGAAGCTCAAGTTAGAATCTGAACAGGATATGCAATCCCCACATCAAAAATCCATTGCTTAGTTCAAATGAATGTTTTTCACAACAAGAGTTTCTCAGTGGAGGTGATAGCATATTGATTTACACAATGGAGGAAGAGTCTTATCTAATCATAGATAAATAAGATTTCACTTGCTAGCACTTTGAGCAGAACCAGTGTACAGCAATGCACATACTTGCAAATCATCACAACAGGCATTTCAGTTGCAGCGTTTTGGCTGTCTCAAAGTCCTGAATCCATTCAAAACATTTCCTTTCTTGGTCATTTTGACTTGGGGAAGATTCAGGAGTCAGAATGCCATATCCGGTAAGCAAGGTGGATGAGGACAGAGCATTGTGATTTTAGAAGCTGCCTTCCTGCTGGATGGCATGCTGCAGCAGCGTTCACTGTATTTTTTTTATCACATCTTCCGAAGATGTGATAACAGGACTTAGGGAAAGGACTCTGGAAACTGCTTCAGCAAGTGGCAAGAATAACAAGGAAGTGTGTTTGAAGCCGGGCTGAGCACAAGGAGGAGGGTTCATGGTAAAGCGTCTTTGACCTTAGTACCTTGAGACAGGGTCTCCTTTTGTAGTTCAGGCTGGCCCTGAGCTCAGCCTCAAACACAGCAATCCTCCTGCCTGTGCCTCCCGAGTGCTGGGATTACAGGCGTGAGACTCCATGCCCGGCATTACTTTTCTTAGTTTAAACATTCAGTGTGTGTGTCAACCACGTCTCATCTCACCTGAGCGCTGATGCGGGCCGAGAAATACTGGTACATTTGTGAGGGATGAATTCTCATTTTGGAAACCAACAATAAGTCAGAAACCTGGTGAATTGTGTAAACCACCCGCCAAGTGATCACTTCTGAAAATCCTGGAGCATATCAAAGCTTCCAGAGAGGGATGTGATCAGCATATGTTTTGAGAGCTATCGTTACACAACTTACACAACTTTTTGCACATGATGCTTTGATATTCTCAGCTTTTTTCCTTGTGTTTCCAACAAACCCTATTACTGACTAAAATGCCTTTAACATTTTTATTGTTGTGACCTCAATGTATGTATTTTCCCTCCAGATTAGTAGTTCTGAAGGTCATGCAATGAGAGTTATGCAGAGAAAAACATGATTAACAAGTGCACAAACAAAACCAAAACTTGCACTTTAGAAGAAAACATAAGCCAAGAGCAACACAATTGAAATGCCGATGGTGCCAATAGACCGCACCTCGCTTCGCATTCCACTGAACTCCTTCCTTTTGGGGACTCATTTCCATAGAGACCATCTCTCCTGACCATAAATAAAATCAGAAGTTGCTAGGGAACAGTGTAGCTTCTCAGGACACAAGGGAAGGGGCGTGGCTGCTTCCTATAGGAGGTACAGAGACCTGCCATTGTTTTGATTCTGACAGGTGCGGTGGTACGTGCCCATAATCCCAGCTTCTTGGGAAGCCGAAGTGGGAGATGATCCAGGGGTTGGAGGGCCAGCCTGAGCAAGACCGTGAAACCCTTGCCTAACAACTAACTGATCAATTAACTGATCATTTATTATGCATGTTTCTGCCCAGTCACAGTAGCCTCATATGCACAGTTTAATCTGGACTCTCTCAGCTTTTTCCAATCCTACCCTCGTGTTTCCTTCTTCAACTACACTGGAAGCTCATCCTCTCACCTACTTCCATCCACAGTCATGCAGAAAACAGTCTTGCGTATTTTTAAGTTATTAATTGCTCAAAGAATCACTCTGATACTGATCATGTTAAACCTCTGGCCATTTCCACATGCCTTGGGGTTACTGTTTTCAGAATTCTGTTGCTCCCTTTAAAGACAACCTCGAGATTTGTACACTTATTACGTAGTGCTAGGAACGCTCCATAAGTCACCACCGCGGAAGTAGCAGCCCACACATTCTCCACCCTTCTTTGAGAAACAGCTGTCACCCTTCCTTCACTCTCACCCATCATTCCGGCTGCTCCAGAGGCTTGGGAATAACTGCTGGTATGAGAAAGTCCCACCAACAGCAACTTAAAGACAGGAAAGTTCTTTCCTCATATGACACAAAGGTCAGGATGCTGGCCCAAGCGCTTTCTTTTCCTCTCTACTCTCCTTAGTGTTTTAGTCCCTGGACTGATGCCTCAGGGTGGCTACACGGAGGCAGCCACTCAGGACATCATATCCTTTCACCAGTGTCCCAAAGTATCTCTCAGTAGCAACTGGCTTTTAATCGGACAATGAAGTTCTTCTAAATCTTCCCCTTACATCTCACTGGCCAGAATTGTTAAGGATGACCACTCCCAAACTACTCATCGGCTACATTATCACAGAGGCTGAGACTTTTCCCGAGGCTGCAGAGGTTGCACTACATCAAGAACTCGAATCCTCTGAGCCCAACCTATGGGGGTTCTGCCTACAGGGAGAGAAAGGGTAGGAAATGGCATCAGTTAAAGACTGCAGTTCTGCCACACATCTCTCACCACACAAGACACCGAGATCTCACAGAAGGAAAGAGATGGCTCTAACCTGGAGGTCAAAAGAGCTCTTCTCAGTTCCAGAAGAGAAATATTCATCTCTGCTTCAGATCAAGCCAGTGCTGACTTTGTTTGAGGTCCCAGATAAATCAGTCTTTCTTTTCAGTGCAGTATGGCCCTGCTACTCCAGAAACAAGCCATACTTAGTGCTCTAGACCCAGGAGCTGCACCTTCCAACGCCATTCATGCAAAAACTCTGCCAAGACACCAAGCATGTGCAACAGCAACAGACGCCACCATCCCTCACACAGTGTTCTGATTTGCAAGTCTCTGTATTAGCCCCAGATCGTCAAGGGGGCCAGGCTGCTGGCTTCTCACCCATCTCTCCTGGTAGGGAACTAACTGTGTTAGAAAATACAGTAAGCAGAACAATGAAATGTATAGGGCTCCAATATCAACTCTATTCAGAGTCCCCTGGAAATTGCTAGATAAGAAAACTGAGACCTCTCAACTCTCTCACTCTAAGTCAGGAGCACAGAAGGATCTTGTGCTTTGTATCATGAGGAACAGTCAGCACCAGACCAGCTGTCCTGATATGCACAACTAGGATGCACACAGGCAGTGTTCCAGACACTGGATGAGACCCAGTGTCAGACATGACCCCACAAGAGACATTCGTGAAGTGATTCCCTGACCACCCCATGTGGTGGTCAGTCTGCAGTCCAGTGAGCTGGAATCTATGCCAGCTATGTGAACTGTGCAGACAAGGATCAGAGTTTGGTCAGCTGAGGAGACAAGGATCCCCAGGCCAGGCCACAGGAACGTTACGAGATATGGGGGGAGGGGAGAAGGCCAAAAGTCTACATGGGGATCCCCTGAGAGAACAGCAGTTGCCAGAGCTGAAACAGCTCTGGAGAATAGTGGAGACTTGGCCCAGCTGAAGTGAAGGGACGCAGTCAGCTAAGACATCATATGAAATATTTGTTCCTTAAGACTGCTTAGCAGTAAGCAGAGTGTCTCTGCCTCCCACCAAGCAAGGAATTCTGGGAAACTACACCGGGCTTCCCACAGATCCATGCCGGAGAAGTGCTACACAAGGCCAAAGCCACGAACCTGCCTGCCGGCACAAAGAACATTATCCCACAGAATTCAGAATGTTTATGACAGAATCCACAACGTGGAAAATCAGAGATGGTTGGATAAACAGAAGATATAAAAACAGAAACCAAGAACCAAAGAAAGAAACAATCAATAAAAACTGACCCCAAGATACTTCAGGTGTCACAATTAGAAAGCAGGTATTTTAAAGTAGCTACAAAATATACAAGTCAATTCAAAGAAATGAACAAAAATGGGACTTGAATGAGTGACCCTGTAGGGAAACTCCTGAAAGTACTAAAAACTGTGAAAAGAAAAAATGTAAATTCTAGAAATGAAAAGTCAAAAAACTTAAATCTGAACATTCACTAGAAGAGAATGATAACACAGTGAAGATGAAGATGGGAAAAATAAGGAACTTGAAGATAATAGAAATTCCAAAATTTGAGTATCAAGCTAAATGTACAAAGAAAATGAACCAGAGCTTCAAGACCTTCAGGACAACACATACTGATCTAACATATGTGTAATTGGAGTCTCAAAATAAAAGAACGAACAAAAAATATTTCCAGAAACAATGACTGAAATTCCCCCAAAAGTCATCAAAAACAACTTAAAAAGCTCAGTCAGTCCCAACACAAATAAAAAAGAAAATCACACCTAGAGATACCATAGTCAAACTGCTTAGACTCAAGACAAACAGAAAATTCATAAAAGTAGGTAGCAGGGTGGGATGGGGTACCATGCTGGAAGTGAGGATACAGTAACAGTTTATGTGAGGGAGATACAGAAGCATCCTGGAATGAACTGAAGGTGAGTTAGCAATTTTCAAGAGACTTATTTCCTAATTTTTCTTTCCTATCTCTATCCTTGAATTGAATTGAGACACAGAAGTCTGACTTGTACTTCTTCCTGGAGAAAATATAACATAAGAACACTAAGACTTTCTGATACAGTGACTTGAAGAGAAGATAAATTGCGCCCTTCATGGTTAGGACACAATCACACTACAGGTAAATGTAGCAAATGAATGGGAAACAAGTTATTAAAGGTATGAAAAGACAGGTAGTAATGTGATCAGTGCCTTATGTGATTACAGCATTGTACAGGTTAACTTATTCTTTTATATAACAAATTATCTTATATGCAAAAGCCCAAGTGATTATTTCCAAAAGAAGTACCACATAAAGCATTTTGAAAATAAAATGTTCTGTGTAGTCTTATATTAAGAAAAGTAAAAATATAAGAAAAATGAAAAGTTTTAGAAAGCCCAAATTAAAACTACATAAAAACCAAAAGCGTTACTT
This sequence comes from Petromus typicus, assembly GCA_004026965.1. Lineage (NCBI taxonomy): Eukaryota > Metazoa > Chordata > Mammalia > Rodentia > Petromuridae > Petromus > Petromus typicus. The sequence goes on from PVIR01014756.1 coordinate 17,974, forward strand.
ATACAGCTCCATTCACAGAACTTCTGTAATCACAATAATACCTGCAATTTTGAAACAATCTATCTTCTTCATTTGAAACAAATATTTAAACACATCTGGGACAATACTAAACAAAGAATTCTCCCTCATTTTTGTTGCTGCCATAAAAGAAAAAGGAAAAATAATTCACTGGTTACTTTGACATTTAGATTTCTTATTATCTGGCATAGTTAATCATCTATCTATCATAGTTAATTGTTAGACATTACACAAATAAATACAAACCTGATTTTTTTTTTTAGTCTACCCAAAATTCCCCATCCCAGAGAAGCACACTTCTCAGCAGGTTTAGTATTTTAACAAAATTTGAGTAGGATGCTACTTTTTTTTTTTTGGTGAATCTACTGGCCACGGGCCATAGGGGGCCTGGCACTGCTAGACGCTTAGCCACAGGGAGGTCTCATCCCCCACCAAGCCATACCAAAGAAATCCTGACTCCAGATCTTGCCAAATGTCCTCTAGGGGGCAGAATTCCCTTCCTAGGGGACCTGAAGGGTGAAACCATAAAAGGTCTTTTCTCCCCACCAATTCATTCTTAAAACAAAAAAGCCTGATTTAAAATTTATGTTGAAAACAACCATCTCTTCTAATAAAATACCAGATGAGCAATTTTGAAAGGACTTTTCTGCACCCAGAGAAAAGCACTCCAATTTCAGGGCATGGCAGATTTTATCACTGGGTTTAAATTAGGTTTCTCTTCGTTAGTTGGTAAGTTTTGATTTTTGCTTTCAAATAAAGCAGACTTTTTACTTGCTAGAATTCATCACTCACTCACCTATGAGTGACATGAAATTAGCTCAGCAGACCTGGGACTGCATTATCAGAGCAAACAGCCTTCCTTCTATACCCTCCCTCAGGAGGACGATGTCTTCTGCACCAAATTGCTCTGGGATACATTCAAGGAATTTTTAAACAAAAAGATGCCTTTTATAGTAGATTATTCTTAATGGAATTCATGTTCTAGAGAAAATAAAACGTCCTTGTAACAGATATCTAAATCTAGACATCTTTTGGTTGGTTTAAAAGTGTTACAAGATGTTAAGTAGCCACCTTTTCCGAAAGCAGACTGCTGAACAGGGCAACCAATCAGAAGTTTCCGACAGAAAACACTGTACTGTCTCCAGCTTTTGATAGTTAATTTAATGGAAATAAAGCCACCAAATTCCTAGAAGTGAAGGTACCGCTGACTCTCCTCCTCCCAGGAGGAGAGAAAATTCCCAAAATCCGCCGGGACTGTTTGTTCGTGAAACATTTCCCCAGGGAGAAAACACAGACTAACATGACAACAGAACCTTCGCGCCGGCCACATGGAAGGCCAGCGCGTCTGACTCACCGATGTGATACAGTCCGATCCAGTCGCTGGGGTCCACCTCCTCCTTGATGTCCCAGAAGATGATGAGGTTCTGGGCCTGGCCCAGCGTGTACTCGTACATGCTGGCCGTCAGGCTGGAGCGGCTCTCGGAGGTCACCAGGTCTGTGTCGCTGTTGGCGCGCGGCAGGGCCATGTTGTCGGGCAGGGAGCCCTGAGCAGCCAGGCTCTGCAGGTTCTCGGGGCTCAGCGTGTAGCGCATCTGGGGGTTTCGACGCCGCACAAACAGCAGGTGCTCCCGGGCTGAGCTAGCCATGCCGCCTGCCTCCCGGGGCTGGCTTCCCACTGAGCTGCAAGAGACAGACAGCACAGAATTAGCGTGGCAAGGGAAGGGCGGTCTAGGCTTCCCAGACATGGAGCCCCAAGCAGCGAAAGCTGACCGTGTCATATCCTCTGCACTGAAAGAAAACCTGGTACTCTGCTGTCAAATGGAGGCGTCGGAAAAACCCTCTCTGGACTGAGGTCACTTGATGGCAAAGGCTGTCTCCCTCCTGTGGCCCTGAATCCTCTTGGGACCGGTTTCTCGCAGCAACCGGGAAAGAAGGGATTTCACTGGCCCTCTCCCAAACCACCCTGGTCAGGAGAGCACCTGGTCTCTTTTTCCATCACCTTCATGCTATTTCTTTCCTACCACAAGCAGAGTTTAAAACAGCAAGGTAACAAACACGAACTCCTGCAGTTGACGTGTACCAGAGTGAAAGTCTACCTGCTCTGGTCCCTCCGCTTTAGAAGGAAACTCACAGACACCAACGTGAAGAGCTCAGTCTCCTCAGCTACATGCAGGAGTGTCACGTGTAAGTCGCTCCTGCTCCAGGCCTCCCATCGCCCCTGGCCGCCACAGCAGTTCTCACAGTGTACCACGTTTATGCGTTTCTCTGGCCACTGGCCACTTCCCAGCAGGGATGTAAGCTTCACCAAAGCAGCACTTTTTCTGTCTGCCACCCCCACACCGTGCACAGCAGTGCTGGGACACTGTAGGGCACACATTCATCAGGTGCCCAGGTCAGCGTGATGGGCATCTTCTCCACGACCCTGTGGGCACATCATCTCCCAGGCCCAGGACGTATCCGCAGTCTTTCTGGGCCTGCCCTCCCCATCCCGGCTTCCTGTCTGTCCTTTACCCTTCCCACCACGTGGTCATGGTTTCCTGTGGTTTCCGCTGGCTCCCTCGGAAGGAACAGAGACGTCTTTCTGCCGGGACGTGACCCAGCCCTGCTGCCCGTGGGCCACACCGACCTCACCGCCAGCTGTTCGCAGAGGCTCAGATCTCCAAGCTCTCTGCACTTGGAGGCCCTGTTTCCCATCGCTGCCCAGGCTCGGGGGTACATGGCGCCCCGCCCAGCTCCTAGCACTTCCAGGGCCTGGCTCTGCTCTCACTCCCCCTTTCAGAGCAGCACAGTCCATCCACACCCACTCCGGACCAGCAGCACGTGAGGAAGTCTTCAGCTACACCTAGGGCCTGCGGCGACGTGTGGGCTTCCATTTAATAAATGAACTACCGAACTAACTTGGGTGCACTATTTATAATGCAACCAACAAGACTGCGCCCAGGGAAAGGGAGAGTGGGTCCCCTGATTTGCCCGTGTCACCATCCATCTCACACTCTGGGAAGAGAGAACTATTTCTGTGGATGACAGGGCATTTATTAGAGTAACTTCTGCCCTCAGCACTCTCTCATGAACCAGAGTGCCGTGGCATGGCAAGCAAGATAGGACGCAAATAACAGTGGGGAGACAAGCCCATTTACCCCTCTAGCGGGATGAAGTCCCACACCCCTCTGCATACAGTGAATACTTCTGCTCTCTACTACGGGCTACGACAACTGTGACATCCAAAGACACCCATGACTATCTGATAATGTTCCGACTGTGAAGTCTAAAATATAGGTCAGGTCCAATCTATTTTCATTTTAATGGATTTCAGCAAGCCGTTATTTCTTTATAAGATTAGTGAGTCAGGTACCACATCTCCTTCAACAAGAACTATAAATAACTCCTAACACATCGCAGTCAAGTGGAAAGTGCCGGCTGGACATAACTCAACTATTTTCCTGAAAGAAACAGGCTTGGACCTTTACATTTTAAAACAACAACAGAAGAACACCTAACGATTATTCTGCTCCGGAAGAGTGAAAGCCACGTGCGTCCATGCACACTGTTACATAACCTCTATTTAAACGCAGAAATAGGTTAGCACAGCAGATGAGCTGAGCACTCTACATCCTGTGAGAGCTCAGCTCCTTGTGCCTCGGTGATCTCATCCATCGTGGAGGAATAACACCTACCCCTGAGGATTTGGAGAAAACTAAAAGAATTCGTACAAATAGAGTATTTAAAACAGCGTCTGGCATCTGTGTTGTGCTTCACCAGGTTTAGCAATAAATACTCTCTGCATCTGCATTCTCCTCCAAGGACATCAAGTAGACTGCTCTTCGTGCTCCCAGGATGCTCCTCCCTCAGGCCTAGAGTGCTGAGCAGCTGAGCACCCAGCACAGCGCCCCCCAGAGGCAGAGGCGCCGGTGGGCTCTGAGGAGCTCATCTACACGGAGCCCACAGCCCTGGCGAGAGCCCCACCCCCACCAGCCACCAGCGGAAGGGAAAAGCTGACACTGACTTTCTCACCAGCACTTCCCACGAAAGACATGAAGACACAAAGACCTCGGCTCGCTCTTCCTCACGAAGCCTGCACTCTCACAGGAGACGCGGAGCAGAGGGAGGCGTCCAAAAACAAAAGAACTGCGGAAAAGTCAAAGGACCTACAGAGTGTGAAGGTGCCTGTCGGACTGAACCCTGAACCAAGGCAGGCAGCTCCTCCTCCTCCACGTCTAGCGCGAAGCCACAGCAGAGTACACTGAGGAAGAAGGAAGGTCAAGCCTACTGCCAAATCCTTTCTTTTCATTTACAAAAAAATGTGCCATGGCTCTTACCCTCCAGGAACTTGAACTTTGGGGCATAAAGGTCAAATACTCATGTAAGCAAGAATTCAGTCTGCTATGAGTGGCACTTTATGTACATGCACGACTTGTCCTAGCGATGCTCCCCATCACCCTATGTCTTCATGATAGTTAGAAAGTCTCTACACCTTCCAAAGCACTGTCTAATTCCATAAACTCTAATTTCCTAAGGAAGGTATCACCACCCTCTCAGTCTCAGATAAGGAAAGTCGGGATTGGTGGGCAGGAGGGTGGCTGAGGAAAACAAAAAGTACGGTCTCAACATTTTCCCCCTTCTTCCCATTTTACATTGAGCATTTTCTATTTCACAAATTTTATGTATATGGGGGGGTGGTAGGGTGGGTAGAGATATGGGAAAAAATGAGAATTAAGTTGTGTCTTATGCTGGTACAAATCCCCATTATGGAGTGCAATCATGATGTGTATATTTAATGTACCAATAAAGATTTTTTTTAAAAAGTACGGTTGGCCGAGGTTCTAACTGAAGTGATCCTTAGGACTGATCAGAAGAAATGTGCAAGAGACCACGAGGTTGATCCACCCACAAGGAGGGAGAGGGGGAGGAGGAGGGCTGGGGGCGGGGCTTGTGAGGAGAGTATCAAATGTCACAAGTAAATACTCAAGTTTTAGCATTTGAAAACTATAAGGAAACTGGTGGCCAGACTGTTGAAGTTGGAGGAAAGAGGCTGGACTCTGCCCCCAAGGAGTGAAGCAGAATAAAGGGAAGAAGGCAAATGAGAGAAGTTTTTCCATGTGTCTAACATTAGCCTAGTAACTAAATCCTCATAATATCTGTTGTATAAGTGAAATTCAAGAAAAAGGCCAGTAGAGAGATAACCAGAATGAAGATACAGGAAAGAGGGGAGGAATAGGATGGAGCTCCTCCAGCAGGAAGGCGGTCAGGTGGAGGTGAGTCCGAATCCAGCACTATCTAACAGAAACGAAATGTAACCCACACATGAAATTTACATTTTCTAGTAATTACACTAAAGTAATTACACTAAAACATATTAGATGCAGAAATTTTAGTACATTTTATCAAACTCTGTACATTCGAACTATGATCATTTCAACACTAATATGGACAAGTATGAGTGAGGCTTTTTCCTTGCTGGCGGTAAGGTTTTAGGACTGAAAGCACATTTAATTCAGAACAATCGCATCTCAGGCGCTTGTGGCCATGTGGTATTGATGGCTCCGGAGGCACAGACAGACGCAGGGACGGAAGTGTGCCCAGCCCCACAACAGCTTCTCCCCGAGAGGGCTAACAGCAATAGCCAAGAACTCCTCAGCTCTTCCAAGGATTCCTCTGTTGGGGTTTAGCCTGACGCCACTTTTTCTGTCCAGTCTCGGACTGCAGGAATCCCACATGCTGCGAGCTGGGTGGACCTTGAGGACAGGGAGGTGGATGGTCTGTGCGCTCATTTAGCTTCTTTTCTTCCACTTTGCAGGGGCTCACACCTCAAAAGTGGGAGCAGGGTTCCCATGGCCTTATGTGTGTCAGGGAAGAGACAAGGTCACAAAAGGATAAAGGTTGTGTTTTTCTTTAAACTCATGTGCACTGACCCTAAGGGATTTATTAACAGCCCACTTCGATGATCTTCATATGTTATCCACGTAGAGAACCCGGTTACTCCTGAGTCGACAGCAGTATGCACTGGAGCATCACCCTGTCTCAATGTGGCATCTGCTCCGCCGCAGTAACATCAGTGCACCCTGTAAGATTGTTGTCAGGGTCAGAAGACTCATGGGGGCAAGACCGTGTAAGAGCGGCTCTTGTTGTCTCGTAGGCAGACTGTATAAGCACTGAACTGAGGCCTGATTTCTTTGGGGTCCCAGAGCCTGGGGAGGGGAGCACGAGGATTCGATACCAGTTAACAGAAGTCAGATGCTGACCTGGTACACGAAAAGCCATCGACCTCTTGCTGGGTGACGTGTGGGGGGAGAGGAAAGCATAGTCCCCTCTTCCCTTGCTGCCTCCATGTACCTGCAGAGCTCAGAAATCTGCTACTTTAGGTCACATAGGCCCCTGAGTTACAGCTCAAGAAAAATATGTCTTGGTGATTTGAAAAGGAAGCAGCATTTAGGAAGAATTCAAAGAAAGAACTCAAAGACTTGGTGACAAATACAAGGGATAACAGGCGGAATGAGAGCTCAGTGTTGCGTTTTCCATCTCAGTGACAAGTCTCAGCAAGGACAGAGCTGCTCTGGGCAGCATAACTTAGATCAGCACACCCAAGGGCAGACAGCCTTGAGGCTGCATGAGGGCAGGTAAAACAAATATTCAAATCAAACTTACTACTTCAGAGGAATGCTAGTACTAATTTTAATTGACTATGTCCATTCCTAAAAGGCTTAGCTCAAGGCTTAAAAATTTCTCTCAGAAGTTTTACTTTGCATAACACCTATCAACCTCAGAAGAAATAGAAGTAGAATGTTTAGATGAAAGACTAATACTAATACTTCTTTGAAAACTTGAATTTTTCCCTTATACAAAATATATTTTTTACAGTTCATATTTCCAGAGTAAATAAGTCAAACTCCATATAAAATCCAATTTGAAAAGTTGCATAAAAGTGGGAAAAAAATCAAAGCACTGTAAATTTTACAGTACATTTTGGTTTATATCTGCCCACTTACTCAAAGCAATGTTTTCCTGCTCCAACAACAGATGTACATTTTCTCCTGCAGAAACTGAAGAATTCCTCATTTACTTATTGGTTTCATACTTGCACCTTCTCCAATAACAAGGGCAAATTCTCTTCAGAAAATTCCCACATCTTTCTGAAAAATGTGTTAAAAGATAAAGCTGATGGGAATGGAAGCCCACGAGCGTCAATATATTCATCAAAGTGAGAACCCAGCCTCCTGCACAATCTGAGCTGTGACGTCCCTGTACAGCGGATGCAATCCAGGTGAGGTTGCCCTCCTTCAAAGCACACCCCAAAACGTGCTCTTCCAATTCTGAGGAGGGCTGCCGCCCCCTTGGATAACAGACATCCGCTCAAACAACAGCCAGAAATGAAGTCATTTTCTTCCAGAAGTCAAGAGAGATTTAATTGCTAAGCAAACTGCAAAATACCACAATGCACAACTTCATTTCTGAACCAGCAGGACTCGCTCAGAAGACACAGCGGCTGATGACACTTACATGAAACAACTGTTTATATTTACAACATTCTTGCTAAAGAATCTGAAGGTGAATGTCAATTTTCTAACTTAAACCTGAGGGGCAAGTATTAAAAAACATAAACTGTCAGAGATCCTAAGATCTTAATTTCCTAGATTGGACATTGATACGAAAAATCAATAATAATAATTAACATCCCTCTTAACCCTTTGTATCACCCCTACATACCACAGAACACACACACACTGTTGCACACAGTCAGAACTTCAAGTGTTTTCACAGTACAGAAAGAATGAGCAGAGCGGAGAAAACCGTACATTCATAGTCACGAGACACCAAATTGGCCTGCTGCAGATGGAAACATGAGAACGCAGGGAGAGAGACAGCGACTCCAGCCCCAGGACAGCCGGGTGGTATCTGCGGTAAACAAAGTCACCACACACTCCTGAGTTCAGTAAAGCTCACTGCACAGGGTTTCCGGGGGCTTGCCAAGTGTGCCACGAGGTGACTACACAGACCAGGAAATTCCTCCACACACAGAGGAGTGGCTGGTGCCACCTCCCACTTCTTGCTGTGGCCAGCCAGGTCCCAGCGACCCCAGGAGGGGGCGGGGCTTCCCAGGGGCAACTCCATCCCAGGGAAACAATGTCAGGCCGTGTCTGTGAGAGCTGCGAACAGGGTTAGAAGCTGTGGCTGTGCACAGTGAGAGGCACACTATGTCTGGGGCGGGGTTTCTGTGTGGTCTCAGGGGTCCCAGGACAAGTGTCTCGGGTGTGTGCCATCTGGTGAGCCAGGGCAGAATCCAGACCCACTGCCCAGCAAAGAGCGCTGCTCCCGGGCTAACGATCTGGGCTGAAAAGCCTGGGCTCGCCGTGCAAGGAGAAGCACCAGCCCAGATGCCAGCTCAGGAGCTTGCTGGGGACGGAGCTCAGAGGCTCTGGCTCCTCCCTCACAAGCGCCAGGTCCCATATTTGATCTCTAGTACCGAAATGAAAAAGAAAGAGAAAAGAAAACTAAGCTTTTCTTCAGAGTGAGGTATGCAAAAGGGAAAAGGGCACTGTAATCTAGGGTAACAGTGTCCTGAAGCTGCAATTTTTCTCAAAAGTACAATTTTAAAATTATGCCTTCTTGTCTCCATTTTTTTAACCTTTATTTCTTTCACCCTACCTCATTCTCAGGTGGAAAAGTATCTGAAAAGTACAATTTATCCCCCAAACTGTGGCCCTTAAGGAAAATGCTACTCTCCTTCCAACTTCACCAAACACTATGTTTTAATCCCCAAATGAAAAATAGCCCACTTATAATCTAGAAAGGGAATTTAGTCCAATATGAATAATTCTAAATTCTGAAAACTGTTAATTATAAAGGCAATGTTCAAGAATGCTTTTAGGATGTTGATTTGGTTTTAAATCATTATTAACTACACAAACAGATTAAAAAGACAATATAACTGAGATTTGATCTAACTCTCCTCCATTCTTCACACTCAAAAGGGTGTTTAACTGAACTTTGTCGTTTTTTGCGGGTAGGAGTAGGTAATTACCAAAGAAGAAATTAAATATATATATATATATATTAATTATTTGTCCCTTGTAAGAGAAACTCAGGCACACAGAACAGGTTTGCAAAGCCTCCTGGGTCCTGGGTGCAATGACAGCCTCGGGCCCAGGGATCTAATTCCCAGGCTCTGGCCCCCTGGGGGACCATCATACTCATCACTGCATTCCTCGAAGCAGGCAGTGAAAATCAAATAAATTTCCAACAATGGAGAAATAGTTAAAATGCGGTGTATCTGCGGTGAGCCTTGTGGAGTGGAGATATTTAGGCTACTATGAAGCCATTACAGCATATTTTCAACAATTGATGTGGTATCTTAGTCACTGAGACTGAGTCTTGATCACCGGGACAAAATACCTAATATGTTTCTTTTGAACTCACGTTTTCAGGATGTAGTTAGCTGGCTCCAAGGAAGAAACAGCAAGGGGCCTGGCGGAAGAGGGTCGCTCACATCATGGCAGCCAGGCTGCAGAAAGGAAGGGAGGAGCCAGGGAGCAGATGCAGCTTCCTGGGTCTCATGCTGGCGACCTGTCTGTCCTGACGAGACCCACGTCCCAGCACTCACTGCACAGTGCCCTGTCACCTGCCACCCACCGGAAGCCCTGCCTCTGGGCACACGATAGTCTCGAAGGACATTCTAGATCTAAAGCACAACACACTGATATTATTATCCAGGTATAATGAAAGTATAATAATATATGTTGTACATACAGTATAATTAATTACATTCACATTTACACAGGGAAGAGAACAACTTTTTCTATAGTTTTAAAGAGTAAGATTCGTTTCCTTTAAGTCTACTTTTGAATTTTCCAATAAATATACATATATAACCAGAAAAAAATCTCACTAAAAATGTACCTTCCATATGAAAAGATCATTCCTACCACTTACTGCATTAAGTAACTATCTTTGAGGAGCTCATTAGTCAGTTCGGGGAACAAAAACCTCCTCTGATAACTAAAGAAAAGGATTTACTAGGAAGATACTGGGTAGCTCACAAAACTGTGAAACCCAACTGGACATTAAAACAGCTATTTTGTCAAAAGCTTCCACCTTGTATCCTGTAACCTCCCTCTGAACCTGGAACTTGTCTCCTTGGGAACTGTTTGCCCAACCGATGTGCGCAGCTGCAGATTGTATGTTTTTAGAACGTACTATTCTATAGTAACCAGTGGTCTAAACAATACTATTGGCTTCTGTCACGACTCACTTCTACACCTTAACAATAGAATGACCTAATCACTCTTGTATAGAAACCACCTGGTGACAGGTGAGATGGTAGTACATTTTCCCTTTAAATACTGTGCCCAGTTTACCCCTTTGCCTGCTTCCATATGGAAAGGCAGCCCTCTGCTGAGTAACAAGACTCCTGGTTAGACTTTAAGATCATGTCGTGTCCTGAGAAATTGTCTGGTGGGAGTTGGTCCCAACAAAACCAACAGAAGAAAGAACAAGCCAGAGGTGCTCTGGGGCTGCGGCAGTCCCAGCAGCGGCCGCTCCACATCTACCCCTTGCTGGGACTGATTCCAGGGGCAGAGAACCCCGCGAACCTGCGGAGCAGAGCAGCGGGCACCTGGACAGGCAGTGACTAGCCTAAAGCTGTGGTGAGCAGAGAGTCCTCAAAGGTAGGACATCGGTTGCCATTAGACAACCAGAAAATGAACACTGGACAGAGACAGAGGAAAAAGTAAAACAAAACACCAACTCCCAAACTACACGCCCTCAAACATGGCAGCGACTATGGGGAAAACAGAGGAACGTGTCTCAACGTGGAGACCCGCCATGCGGTGAGAGCACCTTTGAAAGTACGAGCTCCATCCCTCCCTGTGCCCTCACCCTCCCAACAACCCCATCGACCTCCGATCCCGGTGCAGCACCAGTGCCTGGAAGCCTCATCACAGTGTAAACACGGACGCTCTAGATGGGGCAAAACGCTCAGGACCACAGTGGGGCGAGGACAGACCCCTGGACTCTTAATCAGCCACTCACTAGGGGCTTGATTTGCATTTTTCTCCGAGGCACTCAGACAGCTACTTTTGTTCGAATGAGCACCACACACAATGAATCTTCACTTGAACCTCCAGACAGTTCTACGAGCAGGTTAAAACTTGCCGTCTCTGCCTGCACTCTAGACCCATCTCCTGTTTCCTTAAAACTTTGGGTGTGATTCTCGCCGTACTCTGCACACACATCCATCATTCAGGGTGTGTCGGTGTAAAAACTGGTAGGGCAAGATTTCTTAGCCCTGAATTATCCAACCTAACTCATCCCCCTTCAAGACTGAGGGTGCCAAGATCCAGGGCTGACGGTGTTCTCGGTCGCAGGGACATCCCCCCCTTTCCCGGGTCCCTCTGGAGTATCATCTAGAAGTCTCTGACCACCGCCCAAGACTAGAAGTCATTCTGGATTCCGGGAAGGTCTCCACTGAGCAGAGAATCAGCTCATCAAAACCAGACCGTCCTTCAAGCGCAGGACTCCAGAGCCACTGTGGGGACCTGGGAGCGAAAGGAGGGACAAGTCCATTCGAGCCGGCTCTGCCTCATGGGCCAAAGTTCCTCTCCCAGCGTTACGTTCTAATTGACGCTGTCACATTCCTTGGTCTAGCTCTTAATTTCCACTGTCAATGAGTCGGAGGACCCCACATCCAGTCACACTGCTGGGTGTCGCTGTGAGGCTTGTGGAGATGCTATTTGGTAAAGGACACATCCACATCACTTGTACCTTGATCAGTACTTTTAACATGCCATTAAGTAAAGGAGAGCAAAACTCTAAGAGCCATTTAAAATGTGGATGGGGAAAATGGAAAACAAAATTTCACATGTTTTCACTGCTTTTAAAAATTCTAACCTGTTTTCCATAAACACAAATGAACTTTCACAAGAAGGAGAAAGGAGAGGAGAGAAAAGGGGAGGGGAGGGGAGGGGAGGGGATGGGGGGGAGGGGGGGGGGAGGGGGGTTCTTTTCTCTCCCATCCACTACTCCAGGGGCTGGTTATTCATTAGCAAGCATCAATGCTTGTATGAGAAAAGAGGAGTCGATTCAATCTGACTCGTCCCCACGAGAGCTACTACAGGCAAGTGGTCACTCTGCACACCCTTGGGGGAAAGTATCTTTTTTCTTTGCACACCCCAGATACCAATGGTTCACATCTGGATGCATCCTGCACTACGCTGGAGGCTGGAGCACATTATGGAGGAAAGGCGTCCTCGAAGAGCAAACCACAAACACGACCTCCTGGCTGGGACTGTCAGAAGCTGCTAGACAGGAACAACTGTATCTAAACACAACTGTTTACCCCACCAAACACTAAAGACCCCTGCCACGCACCCTAGTTAACGCTACCTTCTGCTCCACACCCTGCAGAACACATTTTTAGAAACTTAATTCTTCTTTCTCCTCTTTCCATTCCCACAGCCACAGGAGCACCAAGCCAAGCCTTACTTCATACACAAAGCATCACTTCCGAACAGGCATCTCTGGCCCTGCCGTCCCCGCGACCAGCCCACGCACTGGTCCCGCAGCACAGACTCCTCAGTAGCACAACTAAAGGGCTGTGATGGACGTGGCCGAGTTCTGCTGCGGGAAAAACAGCATATAAATCAGACTCCATTCTCCAGGAAGTCATAATCTTAATGCTAGGAAAAAGGATGGATTTAAAAAATGATTAATAAAGTCCCCAGTCATGACCCAGGGCAAGGATGATGCTAAATTTTCATGCAGAAGTGATGCCAGAAGTTTTGAAACGGTTTAGTACCCGGGTAATACCACGCCGGGAGGAGGACTGCCAGCAGCACACCATCCACTGTCCTTGTCACCACCACTGCAAGCCTAAGCTCTGGCAGGAAGATTTCAGTTGTACAAGAACCGGAGACAGCGTACCCAGTCTACCCACAGATGTAAAGTGTTTCTGAACACGTGTGTTACGTGCAAGAGAGTGCAATAAATGAGCCAGTGAATTATCTCAAGTCTCACACAATTTATTAGCCACCTAGAGCTAGCGGGTAGAGTGAGCAGCAAAACATCACTCTGAGGACTGCTGACACCAACACAGAGTGCTGCACCCTGAGGACCACAACCGACAGGTCTGGGAAACATTCTTATCTGACAAACTGAACTCAGTCTGAAAGAACCATCCTCTCCGTGCAGACACGGGGGGGGGGGGCACCACAGCAGCGACAAAGGCAGCCTGGAAGCCCGGAGTCCTCACAGTCATTTCTAAAGCGTGTGTGAGTGACGGGCGAACAAAGGCCCTGTGACGGAATGCAGATCCGGTTAGTGCAGCTCCATGGACAGGTACAACATGAAGAGCTGCAGAAAGCCTCTTCAAGCTGCAATCAAAACCCACAGGAAGAAACAACGTTTACTGAAAAGAATTTTGTTTCTCCATCAAATGATCATGCTTTTACATATTCAACTCATTTTGTCAAGAACAGAAAGCAGCAGTTACCAGAAACAGATCCACTTGCATTATGTGCACACCTAAGAAACTACAGAAATTGTCAACTTTCAAAATGTTCCAAAATGTTGGATGACAGACGGTCAGGTGGCATGGCAGTAGGGAAGATCCCTGAGTAGCTGAAATTTTACCAAGCTCTCTCACTACTGCCCACACCAATGTGATCATCACAAACTCACTGTGGAGGCTGAAAGACAGACCTAAATGAACTAAAGAAATCACTTACATGTAGGAGACAACTCAGTATTAAACGTATTATACCTGGAGGGATCTGTGACTCTACTTAATTTTAAAATCAACTTGAATTTAATATGCCCCTAAAATAATAATAACAATAATAAAGCCTGGGTTGTGAGATTCTTAGAGGTGCAGAGAATCATCAGGAAAAAAAAAATTAAATAAACATGAATGTGCAGCAACCACGTGAGCGAACGGCTCTGCCCAGCGTCGTGGCTCTGCCTGTCAACAACCAGTGTTACTTTCTGTTGTTGCTTTTGGTCTTTTCTTTTTTGGTGATGATGAGACCTGAACCCAGGGCTTTGCACGTGCGACCCAAGCGCTCTGCCACTGAGCCGCCTCCGAGGCTCTGTTTTCATTATATTTGAGACAGTGTCTTACTATGTTGCCCTCAGACCTCAGACTTGCAGATCTCCTGCTTCAGCCTCTTGAGTAGCAGGGATTGCAGGAGTACAACCAACTCCAAGTTTAACTTTAATTCAAGTATTAAGATTAAACATGTCTTCAGTCTTTTCCAAAAGATTTGCCAATACAGCATGATAGTCTGCAGATTTTTTGGTTGAAAAGCACTTCTTTCAGTTTTAATCTTTTTTATTAGCTCGTGTTTGGAGTACACAGTGACCACTTCCCTGCTCTGGGAACTGGGGCATGTACACGACACATCCTAGTTCTTTTCCTCCCCTCCTTCCTCCCTACTTCCTCCATCTCTTGGTCTACCTCCCATATGAGGAAGATCTGCCTCCCAGTTTTCTATCATCTCTCTTGTATTTTGCTCCCTATTTCTACTTTGGATTTCTCATGTAGGAGAAACCACACGATATTTAAGCTTGTGTGTCTGATTTATTTCACTTAACATTATGGTCTCAAGGTGAGTCCACTTCCCTACACCTGACTCAAAGCTGTATCTAAGTACTATATTCACTGTCCAGCGACACTGGAAAACATACAAAAACATACAGCTACTCCTACAGAGTCCATGGCAGAGAGAGCTGTGGGACCACAAGCGAAGCTACCAATTCCCTTCTCAGGAGGCTGAAACATTCCATTTGTTTTAATGATTCAAGTTATTTTAGTTCATTAAATTTAGAGAAATTAGATTACTGCTCCCAGAGTTAATACACTAGAAGATGCATTTCAATTAATAAATTAAAATCCATTCCAAGAAACACATTCAGTTTATAAATAAAATCAAATATTTATTTTTGCTTAGAGTGCTACAGTATTAAAATTAGAAAAATGCCATTGTCTTTAATAAATAATCATTTCAAACAGATTAAAATCTCATTAAAATGCAAACCAACTTTAACTGGTTGTAATAGGGCAAGTCTTCCCAAACACTGTGCACTTATCCACTGCCTATCAGCCATGTGTTTAAAGAAGGGCCCTAGCATCCTTTGTAACATCCCTGCTTCCGCAGGGATGCGCGGTTAACTGGAACAAGAAGAGATTCTGAGCCTTCAACACCAGCACTCCTAAGGGACAGGTTCAGGTTTGGACAGGACAAGTGGACCGCATGCCTATTTCCTGAGCCTGACGGTTCAGGCTTGACTCCCTACAGACTCAGAGATCCTTAGGGGGTTTGAGCACACTTGCACCCATGTGTGAGCCTTGTTAGTGGCCTTCCTGACACCCCCACCCTTCTTTGTCTCTCACCCATGGCCCCACCTCCCCCCAGCCCTGCTCAAGCCCCCTGCTCACAGAATTCCCTTATTAGGCAAGACCCTAGGTTAAACCAATGGACCCTCACCCCTTCTCAGCCCTCGCCACGCCTTCTGTTTGTTATAGAAACATGTGTAAGCCTCATTAAAAACTAGAAGAGTTCCAGAAACCTTCTCCAGGGTCTGCGTCATGACTCTGCACCTCACCCTCCCGACCAGGAACCCCACTACACTTCACAAAGGCCACACACCCTTTCGTTCATCCTCTGAGAAGAGGGAGTCACCCTCCCTCCCTTGGGGAGGGATTAGGTCTCGGTGCTCCACAGGACCAGCTTCCCATTGGTCTCAGTCTAGTGCCTGAGACAGGACCAGGCCTGGGCCCTCGCAGCACTTTTCTCTTTGCACCGGACAGTGTGGGGTAGATTCTGGTCATGGTGCTAAGGAGTCCTTGATATGCACTAGCGTGTCCCCTGTCCGATATATGACCCACGATGATGGGTAAGACCAGAAGAAAAGGAGGAGCTGGCCTGCAAAACGCGGTCTCAGCTAAAGAGAGTCAAAGAGAAAAAGGCATAGAAGACTGTGAGATTGGGTATGGAAAGATTTTTTTGTATGGAGCGTAGGCTGAGGAGGAAGGAAAAGGAAGAGGCTCTAACCAGAACGTGACAACAGAGAAGCGGACTCCAACCCAGGCCTCGGACCAGAACCCAAATATGAAGTGGTACCCAAACATCATTTTAACATGTTTCCCGGGAAGGATGCTGAGAGTTTTTGATGCCGAAATTATAATTCACCAGATAAAATCTACATATGGTTTCTAGTTAGAACAAATAACTGTCTCAACTATATCTAAATTTGTTAAATGAATTTAAGAAGAACCAAAAGTTATCTGACAGCCTCTGTGTCAAGAATATTTTAATTCTTCTCTCTATAATATTCAGAGGAACATAAAGAATGAGAATTAAAATAACATCAGTTTTTACTTAAAAGATGCCTAAAGGGCCAGGTGCAGGCCTATTATCTCAGCTAGTTGAGACTGGAGAATCACAAGTTTGAGTTCGACCTAAAGAATTTGACAGGATGGGCATGGTGGCTCGTGCCTGTAATGCCAGCACACGGGAGGCAGAGGCAGGAGGAATGCTGGGAGTTCGAGGCTAGCCTGGGCTACATAGTGAGTTCAGAGCCAGCCCAAACTACAAAAGTGAGACTCTGTCTAAAAAAAAAAAAAAACAAAACAAAACAATATCAACAAAAAACAACCTCAAGGTACAAACCAGAATATTGATGAAATGGACAAACTCTTGTGAAGATACAAATTTAAAAGGTATAGGAAAATGAAAAGGAGATCACCATGTTGATCAAAATAAATCAAACTCATTAAAACAAAAGAAAGAATTTGGCAAGACTGTGTCTCAAAAGAAAAAACAAAAAGGGCTGGAAATATAACTCAGTGATATAGCACCTATCTAACATTTCCCTGGTTCAACCCCAAATCCAGTAACAAAATAGTAAGATGTGTAGAGTGTTGCAGTATTACATTCAATAGGCTAAAAACTGATATTGAAAGCAGCGTAGCTAAGCAATCAGGGAGAAGTTCACTTCCAGAACCCTGCCATTCACATCTGGCCATTCACTGACTCCAGCTCTCTAATCTCCAGCAGGGGCACCAGAATCGCTGGCCCTTCCCACATGTCCGTCCATAAGACAAACGCAGATGATGTCCAGCGAGACCGGAGAGGTCCTCTTGGTCTTCGTGACACATGAAGTGTCACTGTTCAGTCTTACACGTAGCTCACGTACAATGGTACTCTTTAGGACCGTGGTCCCTCCGTGGCTTTCCTCCACACCACCTGTTCAGGACGAACACACACAGCTCGGCCCGACGCTGTAATGTCCCCAGCTGGCCACAGCTGGCCTGGAAGTGTCTGAAACTTGGCAGGTCCGAAATGAAGTATGCAGCAAGTCTGAAAGCAGACACCCAGCTTTAAAGACTTCATGCAAAAAGATACACTATCTCATCAATAAGGTGTAAAACAGTGTTCTGCACATACTGCACTAAGTAAAATACACTACTAAAGTCAATTTCACAATTCTTTATATTGTAGCTATTTAAAAATAACCGGGTTGGTCTAAATTTTATTTCTACTAGAATGTTGCTGCAGGCAACAATACTCCAACTGAAGGAGAAGACTTACACTTGAATTGTGGATCTTCTTTTCCTTGTGTGTGTGGTGCTGGGATGCACCCAGAACCTTGTTCATGTTGAGCAAGTGCTCCACCACTGAGCTACACTTCCAGCACGAATTTGACATCTGAAAGTAGTATCTAGGATACAAATTTTCAAGCGTTTTTGTGAACATGATTTCCTACAGTGAGTTTCTTATAAAATTTGGGAACAAAAAGTCACACTCATGGACCCTCAGTGACCTCAAATATGTGCCACGTGACTAAGGAAGAGCAGAGCCGCAGGGAGGAGTCTCACCCTTTCATGAACATGAAGGGAAACAAGCATGTGCACCTTCTCCAAAGGCCACTACCCTCTGGCGTGCAGCGCGGGGGGTGGTTCTGGGCAAGATGTCCCACAGAAATAAACTCTGGGCTTTGCCTATACATGACCAAGTGAATGACGAACCTCAGAGGTCCAACAAATACACATCAGTCTCACAAACGCAGCCTGCGTTGTTTTTAGAGCATGGCTTTATCAATGCACCACTGAGTTAATCCTGAGGAGTAAGTGATTCCAGTACTGAGACTGCAAAGGCGAAGGAGGGATGGAGCATAGGCCAGTGCGTGAGGGTTCACCTCAGTGTGTCAGTCAGCTTTATGTTGCAGGACCAACTGTCTCACACTCACAACGTGAGGAAGGAGAGCTTTATCTTGGCTCATGGTTTCCGGAGTCAGTCCATGGTTGGCCAGCTCCGGGCAGGAGCATCCTGGTGGCAGAACATGGCAGAACTAAACGCTCCATTCATGGCAGCAGGAGAACAGTGTCACACATCCATGACTCACATGAGGCCACACCTATAATGTCCTCTATTAATCCCCTAAGTAGCCTCCAAGCCAACCACGTTGACAGATAAGGTTAACTGTCACAACTATCAAGTGGAAGACCCCATATTCAACCCTCAGCACCAAAATAAAAAAAAAGAGAGAGAGACTAAACCCTATCCACAAGGACTATGAAGTAAAATCCACAATGGAATTGTGGCCCTAACAAAAACTAGTGTGTTTGTGGAGACTCTGCTTTACTTAAGTATGTCTGTTCTATCCTGAGCAGTATGTTTAGGTAAGTGAGCAAACCCATCACATGCACTCACTCTGCTTAGGCATATCACGTAAGCGAGCTACCTACTCACAGAAGAAGGAAACCAGTCACAAGTCTTTGTTCCTTTACAACACAGAACTTTCAGGTCTCAGAACCGGGTAAAATCTGTAAGACAGTCACACTGAATGAAGACCTTAAAAAAATTCAGCTAAGCTAGTTTCAAACCTATGTATCAAAAAATCTGAGAGGGCCAGGGATTTAGCTCAGTGGTTCTGGTGCCTACCTTGCAAGTGCAAGGTCCCGGGTTTGATCCCAGTAATCACATACAACAATGTCAGCATTGGTAACTCACGCTCACTAGCAATCTGTACCACCTACTACGATGTTGGGTGTGGTGGCTCATGCCTGTAATCTCAGAATTCAGGAGGCAAAGACAGGAGGATTACTGAGTTCAAGGCTGAGTTTCGGACCAGCGTGAACTATAAAGTGAGATCTTGTCTCGAAAAAACTAAACAAAAAAAAAAAAAAATCTTAGTAAAAGGTATAAAGGCCCAATATACTTCTACAGCAGCCACATCCAAACCTTAGCCCAGCATGTGGCAAAGCATGGGCGGCGGGGCTCCACACTGAGCTGGGACTAAGGGGGTGGGCGCGCTCGGCAGGCCCCTAGAGCGGGCCTGATGCAGCTTCCAGCTGACGAAAGCCCTCTGCGGCCTCAGGACACTTGTGGATTTTAAATACAGCTTCAAGTATCATCTGCCTCAATGGCCCGTGATACCTTGCATTTAGTTTGCTCTTACTCAGGTCTATTTGTATGTAAATCCCATTACAGAAAGTCATGTTTAAATGCAGAAGCTCAGACAAACGAGGTGGGACCTGTAGTTTGGAGCAACCCTCAGCGCCACCTGAGGAGGGTGCACCTCGGCTCCAGCAGCAGCTCTGGAGGAGGAACAGTCAGCCCTGGCGGCTGAGGTGCTACCAGCGCGTGGAGAAACGACACCTCACAGCAAAGTCCGTGTAAAACTGTTTCACGCTCAGAGAGTACGATGCCAAGGTGAAACTTCTGCATTATTAATTTTACCAAAAATTATCGATTTGGAGGCCAGGCAAAATGAATCTTTTTTTGAAAAATGAATATTTTTATAGGGTGCTTTCCCAATTATAAAAATGACACATGACTATACAATTTTCAAAATGAAGATGAGAAAATATAAAGGAGAAACTAAATATCATGCACATGGCCAACACCCAGAGATGAGAGCCCACAGCACTTTGGTCTATAAATACATGAAGAGCTATTCAGAAGCGTAGATGAGATGAGGTCATGCTAAAAAGCAAAACTGGTTTGTAACCTGCTCTGATCACACAAATGTAAACGCAGGCGCTTCCATGAATAAACATAACAGTGCCTCAGCCTTCTTAACAGCCAGGTAACATTTCACTGCATGGTGTAGCACAGTTCACTCAAACTCCCGAACTCCCGTAAGGTAGCTATTCGGATTGTTACCACACACCCTGCTGCACACACATTCTCACATATTCATCGCTGCACACTGTGGCATAGCTGGATTCTAAGCCATGGGAGGCACGATAAACAACCCCCACTGCCCACGGAACACGAGACTGTTTTCCTCCTGACACATGACACCCTGGATGGTATTCATCCGCAGAGGCCGCGTAGTGCATGGCACAGCAGGATCTACAGCGCCACTCTACACTGAGGTCCAGTCCCAGCTGTGCTGTGCCCCAGGAAGGTGACTCGGTTTCCTCGGATTTCGGAAAACGGGGGTGGACTACTGTACTTCCCTACAGTGCTACCATTAGAATTCAATGAGCTGCTGCAACGGGTAACCCAAGAGACACACAGTAAACGGGGCTCTCATGGCGTGGAAGATGCTCACTGAAAAGGTTGTAACAAACTGCATTTTTTGGTTTAATTTATATTTATTTGATTCCTAAAGAGACTCACCTCAGATTTTTACTAGCAGTCTTTATATCCTCGGCCTATTTTTAAAGTAAAAAATCACCTATAATCATTTTAAATAAAATATTGTTTACCAATCCTGATTTCTGAATTTTCCCAATCTATTCTTATAGGATAATTTCACTGATTATTAAAAAATAAGATAATAGCAATGATCCCAAAAATCTTTATTCATGACTTTATGATAATAAAAAGTTTGAAAAATTTAAAACTTTAAAATTCTTAAAATGTGGGCCGGGGAGTTAGCTCAGTGGTTCTGGCGCCTGTCTCGCAAGCGCAAGGACCCGGGTTCGATTCCCCGGTAACCACATAACAATACTGGGTGTGGAGACCCACACCCAGCAGCAACCAGTACCACATACCACAGTGCCAGGCGTGGTGGCTCACGCCTGTAATCCCAGCACTCGGGAGGCAGAGGCAGGAGGATTGT
>PVIR01014757.1:0-11352 GCA_004026965.1 Petromus typicus
AAAGACTAAGATCTACTCTGTGATTTACAAGACAGAAAGCCTGGAGTGGAACACGCTGTCATAAACTACTAGAATTAAGCATGTTAAATTGGCAGTGGAGACGTTTGAATAATACTTAACATTAATGCTCAAGTCTTTTTTTTTTTGAGGTAGGGTCTCACTTTTTAGTTCAAGCTGGCCGTGAACTCACTATGTAGCCCAGGCTAGCCTTGAACTCAGTAGTCCTTTTGCCTCTGCCAATGCTGGGATTGCACGCGAGTCACCAGGCCCGTCATTGTGGTATGTGGTTACGGGGATCGAACTTGGGACCTTGCACTTGCAAGGCAGACACGAGTCACTAAGCTAGATCTCTGGCCCCTGTTTTTAGTCTTCTAAGATAGCGTTTTGTGACTTAGTCTAAGCCAGCCTGAGCTCCAGGAAGTTACAGGCTTGCAGTACCTGGCCCAGCGAGCCATTCTCTTTTATTCTTTTCTGTGCTTTGGTCTCACACTTGGGGGGGGTGCTCTTTTGGTTTGGGGAGGGGCGGTTTGAGACAGGGCCTCACTTTGTAGTTGAGGCTGGCCTTGAACTCACAGCAATCCCACCTCTGCTTCCATAAGTGCTGGGGTTCCAGGTGTGAGCCACCACACTTGCCGTTGTGGTATGTGGTGTACTAGGGATTGAACTAGGAACCTTGCACATCCGGCTTCAAGAGAGGCGCTGGAAACACTGAGCTAAATCCCAGGCCCTCACACTTTGTACTTTGAGATAGAGTCTCACTATGTAGTCAGCATGACCTAGAACTTACTATATATCCTAGGCCCAAACTTGTAGTCCTTCTGCTTCAGCCTCTCCAGTGCTGGGTGGTATTATATTCACATATCCCCACCTGGTTTTGTCTCATACTTTATTTTTTTTTTTTAGGTTTTTTTTTTTTGAGGCAGGGTCTCGCTTTAGTGATTCAGGCTGGCCCTGAGCTCAGCCTCCAACTCACATCACAATCCTCCTGCCTCTGCCTCCCGAGTGCTGGGATTACAGGCGTGAGCCACCACGCCCGGCACTGTGGTATGTGGTACTGGTTGCTGCTGGGTGTGGGTCTTCACACCCAGTATTGTTATGTGGTTACCGGGGAATCGAACCCAGGCCCTTGCGCCTGCAAGACAGGCGCCGGAACCACTGAGCTAACTCCCCGGCCCTTGTCTCATACTTTAAATTAATTTTTATTTCATCTTCAATTTTACTTAAAATTGTCTTAGTTTTCTTAGAATGATAACTAACTTTGTGTAGAGTTGTTGAAAATTCCTTTGAACAGGAAATGTGATGCATGGTAAGCAGTAATTAGCTGTTACTATTGTTGTACACAGTTATTTCTATACTGTCTGTACAAGAAGGTGGAATTCTGTAGTACCTGGTACAGTATATACCTATGAAAAAAATCAAATGGGTTCTGTCTGTATACTATGACCACATTTTACTACTGATATTTAAAAATAATGTTGAGCCAGGCATTGTGGCACACACCTGCACTCAAAAGCTGAAGCCAGCCTAAACAGTGAGAACCTATCTCCAAAGGAGAGGTGTTTTTAGCTCTGGTTCTGGCCCCTGCTAGGTTCGGAGTTTAGTCCCTAGGACACCCCCACCCTCAGAAAAAAAACAATAAACAAAAAATTTTGAGCTCAAATTTCCTGATCTGTAAAATAGACAAAGTAAAATTGTGCCTTTATTTTCACAGCTATGCCAGTGAGATAATCTATTAAAGTGCTTATGGTGTTTTAAGTTTAACAATAGTAGCTAGTTTTGGTTTTATTTTTTGGAAGTTTTTTTGTTTTGGTTGTTTTGGTCTGAATAGCATAAAGATGAGATGTGTTTGAAGGGATTTTTTAAAAAGACAAGAAAAAAGGGATGTTTGGGGATTTAGCTCAGTGGTTCCAGCACCTGCCTTGCAAGCCCAAGCGCCGGGTTCCATAGCTGGTACCCACACACCACAGTGCCAGGCGTGGTGGCTCATGCCTGTAATCCCAGCATTTGAAAGGCAGAGGCAGGATTGCTGAGTTCCAGGCTGAGTCAGGACCAGCCGGAACCACACAAAGTAAGACCATGTCTCAAAAAACTTAAAAAAATAAAAATAAAAAAGTGTGCTGTCCCCTTTCAAACAGGTGGAATGCCAGGTATAAAGGAGTAAATACTGGGATTTTACATAGGAAAACTTGTGTTTATGGCAAGATTCTCCCATTTGCCTACCTTTGGGTGAATCAGTTAACATTTATGCTTCTCATTCTCTCAGCACAGAATTTATTAGCTCCTAGTATCTCACTTTTTATTTGATTTTGTACTTACAGAACACACAAGTGACAGAAGCCTGGAACAAAGTTGCCCACTCTTTTAATTGCACACCAATAGAAGGTGAGACTTTGCTAACAGGGTCGAGGGTGCAAGAGTGAATAATTTAGCAGAATGAAAGCTTTTGCTCCCTTACCCTGCTTTTCAGTCTTAGCCAGAAATTGCAGTGCCCTTTTTCTGTAGCCAGACACGTTGCTTACATGATCAGACTACCTCAGTGGGTGGATCTGGACCTTTTAGGGTTGTGGGTAGCTCATATAACAGGCCTTGTCCTATTTCCAGGTATGTTGTCACATCAGTTGAAGCAGCATGTCATCGATGGAGAGAAAACCATTATCCAGAACCCCACAGACCAGCAGAAGTAGGTGCCAACCCATGCTTCCTCCATACTAGTCACCAACTTTTTTTTTCTCCATACCCCCAACTTAATCACATTTGCCTCCTACTCCAGGCCCTGGAAGCTATTTATTTACCCTTAATGGTCCCCCTTTACTTTGTTTCTTTTAGGAAGGACCATGAAAAGGCTGAATTTGAGGTGCACGAAGTCTATGCTGTGGATGTTCTTGTCAGTTCAGGAGAGGGCAAGGTGAGGAGCAGGCACGCTAGCAGGAGGATGAGGAAAGGTGTGATCACCGGACTGACCTCACGTGATCTAATGGACTCTTTTCAGGCCAAGGATGCAGGACAGAGAACCACGATTTACAAGCGAGATCCCTCCAAACAATATGGGCTAAAAATGAAAACTTCACGTGCCTTTTTCAGTGAAGTGGAAAGGCGTTTTGATGCCATGCCTTTTACTTTAAGGTATTATACTTAGCAAGAACAGGACCTGGAACCAGTTTGGCTCAGACTGCACACACCCAAGAATGCTTTTCCCTTCCCGTCGTCCCTCCCTCCCTTTTCCTCCTGTCCAGACTTGTATCTCGTACACGCGTGTGTTCCATCCTCATCTCACTGAGCGTAATATAAAAACCCTATGAATGATTTCAGTGTAAGGGGGAAGGGACAGTTTAAAAGACATGAGCAAAATGGGGCTGGGGGTATACCTCAGTAATGGAACCGTAGCCTGACGTATATGCCCTCGGTTTAGTTAGCACCACAACACTAAAACAAAAAGCCGTGAGGAAATGGTAAGACTTGATGGGAGGATCAGGATTCATCTTGAATTTCATCTTCCCTTAACCAGAGCATTTGAAGATGAGAAGAAGGCTCGGATGGGTGTGGTCGAGTGTGCCAAACATGAGTTGCTACAACCATTTAATGTTCTCTATGAGAAGGAGGGTGAGTTCTGAAGAGAGTTCCACTTTGGAGCCCTGGTTATGTGGTACTATTCTCGTAATTTTAGAAAGGAGCTAAGTATGAAAAAGGACCATTTTATTAAAGCGCGTCTTTATTTTTTACCACAGGTGAATTTGTTGCCCAGTTTAAATTTACAGTCCTGCTCATGCCCAATGGCCCCATGCGGATAACCAGTGGTCCCTTTGAGCCTGACCTCTACAAGTCAGAGATGGAGGTCCAAGATGCAGAGCTAAAGGTCGGTGTGCATGGAAAGGGGTGAGCGTGCGTAGCCCGTGACCTGTGAACCAAAGTCCTGAAAAGAACCGCAGTGCTGAGGAGTGCTGGTGGTCCCTCTGGGTTCCTCAGAATGTGTTGCTTCCTTCCTCCTGTTTTCCAGGCCCTCCTCCAGAGTTCTGCAAGTCGGAAAACCCAGAAAAAGAAGAAAAAGAAGGTACGTTATGACCATACTCTCTTGGCAGGGGCCCTTGCCCACTGCTCCTGCTGCCTGAGTCATGGCAGAGGACTGATTTTTTGCTGATCCTCATCTCATCCCAGTCAGCCTTGACCCAGGGAATCAAGATACTTTCCTTTTGGTTCTCTAGACACACCATTCCTCAAGTAGTTAGAAACTGACGTGTCTTCCTTCTGTCCTTGTCATGCAATACAGGCCTCTAAAACTGCAGAGAATGCCACCAGTGGGGAAACACTAGAAGAGAATGGAGCTGGGGACTGAGGTGGGTCCCGTCTCCCCAGCTTGCCGCTCCTGCCTCGTCCCCTCCCACCACACCCAGGCTCTGCGAAGTGCAGTTTGACTTCACCCAGGACCGCAGCAGAGCAGGGTCTCCCTGCCCCGTCCCAGTCCCCAGCCCACTCCCCTCCACCAACAACCAGCTCCAACTGACTCTGGTCATGGGGGGCCAGGCTTCTCAGCCACCGAAGACTACTTTAAATAGAAAAAAGAAATTGAATAATAAAATCGGGAGTCAAAATCCATCGTCTTCAGGCCCCTCTTTCTAGCCTTTTCTACTATTTTGCTTAGTCAGTTTGTGGCCCTACAACACAAATTGGCGACCACCACTAAAAACTCAGCCGGAATTTTTTTATACTACTCTGATAGTATTTTCTCATTGATTGTTTGGGGCTATTTTTTCCTCTCTTGTTTCACACTGTCCTCAAGTATTTTATCTGCGCTCAAAATTAAGAGGAGCTTTTCTTCAAATGGTTTTTATTCCACATGGCAGATTCCAAACCTGATCTCTAGGGTGCCTAGTGAGGCCCTTCCCATTTCTGGAGTTGAATTCTCCATTTATGAAGAGGTTGTCATCTGTCAGCTGGATCTTCACTTGTGAATCTTTAGTCATTTTCTTCTGCAGGGTCTTTTTTCCTCTCCCCGTTTTCACAAAGCTGTAAGGAAGTAATCCATCTTCCCTGTGCCCTATCCCCTGGAGTCCTTGGGGCCATCTCACTCCAACTCACACAAATCTGAGTGGAAGTTTGTGATTTTTGTCCCCTGTTTGAGATAATTTGACTTCCTTTCCTTGAAAGAAAAACCAGGAAACTGAGGAATAGACTGAAGAAACAATTAGCTTTCTGAGACTGGACTTGGGTGAATTGCTGGGGGTTTGTAGGGAAAGGTGGCACATTTCAGTACCTCTGGCATGCTGTCCCAGGGAACTAGGGCTCCCACTGATTTACAAGGTTTTTAAACACATTGAAAATGACATGCTGTTAAAATAAATTTCAATTTGCTCATAATATGCTTTTGTATGTTGCTTTTACTTGGTGGAGGTGGGGAGATTGAGTTGAAGTGATAAACTGAAAGTGAAAATTACCTTTTTGTCTTTTTCTGTGAGCTAGAGTCTTGCTATGTAGTTCATGCTGGCCTGGAACTTGGAATGGTCCTGCCTCAGTCTGACAAGTGCTGGAATTACAGGCACCCTACATCTACCCATCTTTTCTCAGTACTGCGATCAAACTCAGGACCTTGGGTTTGAAAGATAGCTTACCTTCTTAAAAGGATTAACTTGGATGAGAGTGACACCAGTGCTGTATTCTGTAAAAACAGCAGTAAATTATCTAGGATTTTTAGTCATTTGATCTTCTGAAGTAGAAACATGAGCCTTCACTGCTAACATTTATTTATTTAGGACTAGGACACAGTGTTGTAGACTATAAAAACAATAATGCAAGTGTTGTTTATTCAGGAAGCCAGGACAAATGTGTCTGGTGTAGTGCTAGTTTTCAGGGCCAGGCCAGTAGTGGGCTGGTTATTTGTTAGAGGTTGGTCTTGTTCTGGTAGTGCACAAAGACTCAGCCACATTCCTGCAGCACCCCCACCCTTCTCAAGGCCTTGCTAAATTGTCCCGTCCTTGGGCTTACAGTCCCCTCCTAAAATTTCCAAGTAGCTGGGATTACAGAGGCGCACACCACACCCAAGCTATATTTCATATTCTACATGAGGTTTTGCTGACCTGTAAATACCACAGCAACCGAAGCTGAAGATGGTAACAATGATAGGTATTCACCACTATAAAATACAGAATAATTGCACTGCCATAAAAATGTTCTTCCGACTCATCCCTCATTCATTTGTACAAATCAAAATGCACACCAGGAATGAGGCTTTGGGTTCCTTAGTAATAAAAAAGCTGGTGAAGATGATAATATGGGTCTCTGTGAACGCATAGGAATGCAAAATATATGGGTAATACCTATTTTGTTTTTAATTTTTTTCTGTAGCCCTAAAACAGCTCTAAAAAGTAGTTTCAGGGGCTGAGCATTTGGCTCAGTGGTTTGGTGCCTTACCAGTATGAGGTTACGAGTTCATCCCAGGTAAACACATACCATGATGCTGGGTGTGGTGACATGCCTGTAATCCTGGCACTCAGGAGGCAGAGGCAGGAGGATTGCCTCTGTGAGTTCAAGCCTGGCCTGGGCTACATAGTGAGCTAGGGCCAGCCTGAACTACAAAGCTAGACCCTGTCTCAAAAAAAAAAAAGGCTGGGGATATAGCTCAGTGGTTCCGGCCGCCTGTCTTGCAAGTGCAAGGGCCCAGGTTGGATCCCAGGTAACCACATAACAATAGTGGGCGTGGAGACTCACCCCAGCAGCAATCAGCACCACATACCACAGTGCCGGGCATGGTGGCTCACGCCTGTCATCCCAGCAGCCCATGCCTGTAATCCCAGCACTTGGGAGGCAGAGGCAGGAGGATTGCTGAGTTCAGGACCAGTCTGTACTACAACGTGAGACTCTGTCTCAAAAAAAACCAAAACGTTCTTTTTTTTGCCCTTATGTTTTCCATGGGCAGAGCTCTGGGGATCTACTTTCCAGTGCTCACCTGACAATACCAAGAGTCTCAGTTGTAAAGACTGAGGTTTTTTTTAAACACCAAATCTCATTCTTCGCCTAGAGAAGACAACTACTTACTTCCTTCCCCTCTGTCCTTCAGTTTAATTTTCACCTGTAGATATTGAGAAACACCACAGTATTTTCGGTAAAACTGTTGCCCTGTGAATAGCAAATGCTGGTGACATTCTGTCTCGGTCATTGTGGAGAAAGATCGTAGTTGGCTATTTTATTCCTGGATTTTAGAGAAAAAAGCTGCTCTAGTTTCTGCAGTATTAAATCTTCAACTTCCCACCTTTCCTCCTTTCATGTTCTGGAACTTTAGGACCTTTGAAAATTCCAAGATCGCATCTCCTGCAACAGTTTAACTTAAAAAATAATTTAAAAAATAAAAGCAAACTAGAATTTGTATACAGTCTGCATCTATTCATAACAAAATTTGCACCTATTCATAATAAAATGGAAGACTTCACTAAGAAACTTCAACTCCCAGGAAGCTACGAGAGAGGCGGAACCATTGACTTTTTCCACTTTCTGCCCCACACTGGAAAAGTATACACACTTTTATATGATGTTCTCAGTAATAAAAATGGGGAGAGTCAGTAACCCAAATTCAAAATACTATTATCTTGCAAGAGAAATCCTCGATCCATCACTTACGAGGTAGCCGGAAACCCCCGAATTTCACGGCTCCGCTCACTGGCAGCCGCGCCCCAGGGGGCGGGATAGCGGAAATGACGGCACCGAGTGCTTCACTAAAACCCGTGGGCGGAACTTTGGCGCTCTCTCGGCTTTAGCGCCATCTTCTTGGGTGAGTCGCTTGGTTTGGTCGTGTTCGGTTTTCGCGTACAATCCATTAACATCTGACCTCTACATTGGCCATCACGATGCAGAAATAATTGTGATCTCTTTGTCTTTCCCGACAGAAACCTCCCAGCCATGAGAGCCAAGGTGAGCCTTCTCTAACAATGAGCTTGGGGAGGAAGGCGTTGGTGAGGGCGATTTCGGCAAGACAAGTCCGCTATGGTTCTCAATCCCTGGTTTCTTAAGGGTGCACGAGAGGTGGTGGGGAGAGGAAATATATTTTGGGTGACAAAGGAATCGCGGTTAACTCCTGGAGGGGAGAAAGGACGCGGGATGAAACAAGTGGCGGAATTGGTGTTTTGTGTCGGGCAGTGTGTTAGCCTTACTACTCAAGTTCTTGATTCTAAACAGTGCACGGCACAGCCATAATTAAACCTTCTAATGAAAGTAATCTTTTTATTTGTCGCTGTGGTCGGGTCGCCAGTGGAGGAAGAAGCGAATGCGCAGGTATGTTTATATATTCCCCAGTCCAGAACGGGAGGGGGCGGGGGAGGCGCCTGGGAGTAAACTTAAAAAGTATTGCTTTGGCAGAACCGGACATTGAACACAGAACGTGGTGCTTGTTAAAATTTTTAATTCTAAACAGTGCATGTTCAAGATAAGAATAAAGAATAACTCTGGGTAGGAATTATATTACTGTGTGTTTTTTTCAGGCTGAAGCGCAAAAGAAGAAAGATGAGGCAGAGGTCCAAGTAAGACTGCAACCGTGGAGGCCAAAGGAGTAGAAATAAGGAATGCTGGAGGCAAAGTTTACCGGTCCAAGTTGCTGGGTTGCATGCTCCTGATAGATGAGTCTCGAGGGATTAGAACTTCATTACCATCCGACCGCCCGAAGCACTTTGGAGACCCACCTCGTTCTTCTCTGTTCAAGCAGTTCCCGTTGATCTTTTCCCCTGGACCTGTAGCATTCTGGACTACTTCTGTTGTGTTATGGCCGAGTGTAACACGTGTACAATAAATCCTCTCTGCTGTTAGCTAAACTGTATTTGTCTCTTACGTTACAATTCTATTGAATGCGGGTTCTGTGTCTGCAGTTCGTGTCCTATCGCTACCTGTGCAATGAAAAATTAACCTACGTGGGCGGATGTAAACCACTCCTGGTTGGCATTGAGGATGGTGTATACGCTTAGGGGTACATTTTCAGCTCGTGGACAAGGTTTAAGGCAGATGTTGGTAACTGCTCCTACATTTCCTGAAGTCTGTAAGGCGGAGTTCCAAGTAGGGGTTCATTCGGGTGCCTGTGAGGTCTGGTTGCTATGGCTACACGCAAGGGTTGCTGGGAACTTCCTGTCCCGTTCACCCCGTTCGCGCACCATAGAGTATGGTTCCGGGTCCGCTAGCTAGAGTGTCGCTTCTTCCGCAGGAAGCGGAAGAGCTAAGGGGTGGGCGGCTCTTTGTCGAAGCTAGCGGACCGGCAGGCGGCAGCAGCAACTACGGCGGCGGCGGCGGCAGGTGAGGGAGGCGGGAGACTTAGGTGGAGGCCGCGCCCGGAGGGGAGGAGTCGGGGCCGGCCCAGTGGCAGGACTCTGCCGGGCCACCCAAGGCCGCCTCCAGAACCGAGCTTGGCTCTTCCTCACACCCCTGGACAGACCCCTTTTCTGACTGACCCCCTCTTTGCACGTAAACGCCAGTTCCGTGACGTCACGGCCCTGCCCATCCCCTGAGCTTGATGTCACCTAGCGCTCCTTTTCCCTTCTTCAGTTTCTGCTTCCTTAGTGTCCCGTTCACCTATCCGCACCTGTGTGGTGGCGCCACTGCACCGAAGACTTGTTGCGGGGAAATTGCGAGGACTTTCTGAAAACTAGGTTGTTGGAAAGAGTCATAATCACCGTCCTCAAGAATTACCTGCTATCCCGCCGCGCAGTCAATTGCTGCTTTTGTAGTGCTCCCCATTTGGCGTTCCTGGCTCTTTACGCCGGACTCTGAGCCCCGCGCCCTCTTTCATCTTGAAGCAGGTCCTCTCTCACTCTGTTCTTTGAGGAGCAGCTTTTAAACCATTCTCCCGGCCTTTACAAATCAGTTCTATCCCTTAGTCTTCTCTTTTGACACGTTAAGTTCAGTTTGAACCCTTAAGGAAGTCCTTACGTTCCCACATTTTGCTGTTTTGTTATATTTCATTCTTATTTGACAGCAACCCCGTAGTCCTCCACTTACTCTTTATCCCACCTAGGTATCTCTTTTTTCCCTCCATTCAGAACCCAGCAGTGATGTGGAGGTGGAGACCCACAGGAGCCCGGGACTTCACCTGAGCTACCTCAGGTATCAACTCTGGGAGAATTTGTGGGGGAGGACTATCATACCCAATTACCTGCTTCTGGTGGGACTTGCAGTTTGGAATAGGCTTGGACAGATGGTATTTATTATTCAGTTCTTTTTTAAGTTTGTATCTTCTGATAGCACTTCTTTTTATTGTTTGTTGTTCTGGGTTGCCTCCTTTTGGAGGAAGGGGACCCTCTTGTACAGATCTTCTGTAATGTTTGCTCCTGATCTGGTGGGTCATTTTAGGGAGATGTAAATGCAAATTCAAGCCAGGTGTGGTTGCTCACCTCTGTAATCCAGGCACTTGGGAGGCTGAGCGAGGCAGGCTTGCAAATTTGAGGTTACCTTGGACAATATAGCAAGTTCAAATCCAGTCCAATGTATATAGCCATGCCCTGTATTAAAAACAAACCAATATAAAGTCAAGGCAGTGGGGTAGGATAGGATGAGTGAAAGCCAAAGAAATTGGAAAGATTTCCTTAAGCTTGAGGAGAAATAGTATGGAGTTTTCCTCTTTGAACAATAGGGGGAGCCTGAACACTGCTTAAGAAAGGTTTAGGAAGTCCAGACACGTGGTATCTGGGACTCCCAGTCTTACTGAGGGTGGAGAGAGGGGAGGACTAAAACTAGGGCAGTGGACTGACATTCCAGAGCTCTCTTGGGAAACAGGAGACTTAAAAAGCTTTTATAGAGTCTATAAATAAAGAGGATTTTTATGGGGTAAGGAATGGTGTGGTTTGATGTCAGTGGGATCTTCCCATGAAAGGGTAAGAAGGGGGTGGGGTACGGGGAAAGAGATCACTTACTTACTCCTGCAATGTTAACTCATTCCCACCTTGACCTTGTCACAAATGGTTTTGTCCTAGAGGACTAGAAGAGATTCCAGCTTGGAACTTGTGCCTAGTATGGAGGAGCTTAATTTCCTTGGGGTTAAGAATGGTAGTGAACCCGGGTTGGTTGTAACTCAGCGGCATCTTATCTGCCTTGCAAGTGCAAGATCCTGAGTTCAATCCCCAGTACGAGATGGGCAATATATAGTATTGGGCCTGTAATCCCAGCACCCAGGAGGCTGAGGCAGGATTGCTATGAGTTCAAGGCCAGCCTGAACTATATAGCGAGACTTGTCAAAAAAAGTGGTAGTAGGCAAAAATAGTAAAACTGACAGGTTTAGAGGCTGCCCCAGGCTAGTTATACCATCTTTTTAACCCACGACTTCTTGAGTTCTAGACATATGCTATATGCAGAGCCTTACCTGAGATTCCACAGCAGAAGGGTTAAGGGAAA
>PVIR01014757.1:11452-39667 GCA_004026965.1 Petromus typicus
AGCCTCAAACTCACATCACAATCCTCCTGCCTCTGCCTCCCGAGTGCTGGGATTACAGGCGTGAGCCACCACGCCCGGCACTGTGGTATGTGGTACTGGTTGCTGCTGGGTTGAGTCTCCACACCCAGTATTGTTATGTGGTTACCGGGGAATCAAACCCGGGCCCTTGCGCTTGCAAGACAGGCGCCGGAACCACTGAACTAACTCCCTGGCCCGGGTTAAGGGAAATTTTGTTACCAGTGTCCCATCATTCACAAGCCCTAGCAGCTAAGCAGTCCATCTTGGGCATTTCTCCAGTCTCCTCCCAGCCTATTCAGACACCTTCAGTAGTTTTAATTTAACTTTCACTACTATAATAAAGTCAGCTCAAAAGAAAGATAAAATTCAACTCTTCTGTCCCCTCCGCCTATCATCGTTTGTGAGATGAAATGGCTCCTTCTCAATTCCCTCCCTCTGTTAGCAAGGCAAGTGTGAATCATTCTAACCGACACCAGGTGTTTGAAGGCCTGGGCGGGACTTTGATCAAGTCAGCCAATCCAGCCAGCATCCACCTCCCTAGATTCTCCATTTCCAAAGCCATTGCCCCACTGGAGTGCCTGCTCTCCAGTCAGGGAGCGTGGGATCTCTCTGGAGGACTCCTGGTTGACACAGTTCTCTTTTTTAGCAGTCACCAAGAGTGGCAAGAAAAGGCAGAAGGCCCTGAGTCGGAGGGGACCAGGATGCCTGACCGGGATGGCTATGCCAATGGCACTGGGAGCAGCGGCGGAGGACCTGGAGGTGGTAGCAGTGAGGAGGCCAGTGGCGCCGGGGCAGGCAGTGGTACAGCCAGCTCAGATGCCATCTGCAGAGACTTCCTAAGGAATGTGTGCAAGCGAGGCAAGCGCTGTCGATACCGCCACCCGGACATGAGTGAAGTGTCCAACTTAGGGGTGAGCAAAAATGAATTCATCTTCTGTCATGATTTTCAGAACAAGGAGTGTAGCCGCCCAAACTGCCGTTTCATCCATGGCTCCAAGGAGGATGAAGACGGCTATAAGAAGACTGGAGAGCTTCCCCCTCGGTTGAGGCAGAAAGTGGCAGCTGGCCTGGGGCTTTCACCAGCTGACCTACCAAATGGCAAGGAAGAGGTCCCTATCTGCCGGGACTTCCTCAAGGGTGACTGTCAGAGAGGTGCCAAGTGCAAGTTCCGTCACTTGCAGAGGGATTTTGAGTTTGATGCCTGGGGCGGAGGAGGCACTGGTGGTGGTGGCTCAACAGGCTCCATCCCTCCAGGACGTCGTCATGATCTCTATGATATCTATGACCTTCCTGACAGGGGCTTTGAAGACCATGAGCCAGGCCCCAAGCGTCGGCGAGGTGGATGCTGCCCTCCTGATGGCCCTCATTTTGAATCCTATGAGTATAGCTTGGCTCCGCCCCGAGGGGTAGAGTGCAGACTGCTAGAGGAGGAGAATGCAATGCTCAGGAAGCGCGTGGAGGAGCTAAAGAAGCAGGTCAGCAACCTCTTAGCCACCAATGAGGTACTTCTGGAACAGAATGCCCAGTTCCGCAATCAGGCCAAGGTCATGACCCTTAGTTCCACTGCACCAGCAACTGAGCAAACTCTGGCACCGACGGTGGGCACCGTCGCCACTTTTAACCATGGCATTGCTCAGACTCACACTACTCTCAGCAGCCAGGCTCTACAGCCCCGTCCTGTGTCCCAGCAAGAACTGGTGGCCCCTGCTGGAGCTCCAGCTGCTCCCCCAACTAACGCTGCACCACCTGCTGCTCCACCACCCCCACCCCCACACTTGAACCCAGAGATCACGCCATTGTCAGCTGCACTGGCACAAACAATTGCCCAGGGAATGGCACCTCCACCTGTCTCCATGGCTCCTGTGGCTGTATCTGTGGCTCCTGTGGCTCCTGTGGCTGTGTCGATGGCCCAGCCCTTGGCAGGAATCACAATGAGCCACACCACCACTCCTATGGTGACTTATCCCATTGCTTCCCAGAGCATGCGCATCACAGCCATGCCACACTGATCCTCTCTGGGCGGGGGTCGAGGGCCCCTACTTACTCTTAGTCCTCCGGGGCCCTGTCCAAAGGGCTTACTCAAGAACTAGGATGAGAGACTATAAGGAATATGCTTCCAGAGATGGGATTGGGCTGGTATTTTCTCTCATCTCCCTTTTGAGAGGTCCTCATGTCTTTCCTTCAGGATTAACTGAAGTGGGAGTTTGCATAGGAGTGCAGACTGAAGCCATCAGAGAGGGACTGACTGAGGGACCGTCTTATGGGAAGTTGGGGATACCCCTGGTCTTATCCTCATTTGTGAACAGCATAAGTTCTAGCACTGGTTTTGGAAGAAAACTTGCCCACCCTAGGAGGGCCAGGAAAGATTGAGAAGTGGGTGGCCAGGAGAGAAGGCCTCAGAAGAGTCTTCAGACCATTTGGGGCCAGTTGAGTTGGATTGATACAGGAACTGCTCTGGGGCCCCTGGAAAGGCCGGGACCATAGTACTCCAGCCCAAAGACTAGAGGAGCATTCATTTACCTAGCTTGGCCTGGAATTCTGTAGGGCAGGGCCCACTACTTTCCAAAGAAATAAAAAATATTTTTAACAAATGGAGGCAGTGAAAACTTGCTTAGATACTCTGTATGGAAGATGGGAACATAAAGTATGGGAACATAAAGCCAGTATGGAGTAAAACCCCGTCCGAATATGCTTGGGTAAGTGATGGAGGGCAGCAAAGAAGGGTAGAACCCAGAAGACCAGACCGGAAATGGTGTGGTGGTGCGCACCTGGATCCCAGCACTTGAGGGAGAGAGGTAGGAGGACTGCTGTGAGTTTGAAGATAGCCCAGGCTACTCCGCGAGTTCAAACCAAGCCAGACCCTGTCTCAGAGAAACAAGATGGGGATTTGAGGAAGACACTTTGTGGGGTAAAAGCAGTGGTGCCACCTAGTCTAGTTTAAAAATAGCCCCATCTGTTTCTGGTCTGTCTCTGTGCTGTTCCCAGGTTGCCTGAGTAACCAGGCCTCCTAGGGTCATTTAGGGGGAGGTCTTAAGGAGGGTGTATGTGCTGAAAAATGGAGACAGGATATTGTGCGGTGTACAGATCCTACTTGTATTCAAACACAGCAGGTGGCAGCTGCTTCTTTTGAGTTGTTGACGGCAGTTAATGCCACTTCTACTCCAGCCCTTTCTCAGTAGCTGTGGCTGTAAATTTGGAAGGTTGAGGAGGAGATCTGGGGACACAACCTTAGGGTTTATCTCTTCTCCCCATCTCCACTTGGGACTAGGGGTTTGGCGTCCATGTATGGATCACTAAAGGCCAGGGGTAGTAGAAGCAAACTTCAGTACCCCCTCAGCTTATGGCTGACAAAGGGGAAACAACCCAGTGTGTATTCTACTGAGACACAGTGGACAGTGGTTTGGGGGTAAAGTGATCCTGATTTGTGCTTCCTGTGTTGTATCTTCTGCTACCTGTCTTGTCTGATCTCTCAGGTGTGTACACATAGAGCTGAAGATGGTGGGCCAGATCAGGCCCATTGTTGGGGACTGGTGTGGTGCACGCACTTACAATTCCAGCTACTTCATAGGCTTGAGTGGAGATCACCTGAGCTCAGGGGTTTGGGGTCAGTCTGGGCAGCACAGCAAGACTAAAATGGGAAATGGCTACAGGCAGAAGGTTGCCAAATATTGTTTATGTATTTTAAAAAACATTCATGAGCTTAATGTTCACTTTCTGGCATAATTCTGGATTAAATGACATAGTTTGTGATCAGCATTTAGAAAGGAGTGTGATTGGGGCCAGGGATGTAGCTCAGTGGTGCCGAGCCTGCCTGGCAAGCACAAGGTCCTGAGTTCGATCCCCAATGCTGCAAAAAAAAAAAAAAAGGAACATGAGTGTATGTACCAATGTGAGTGCTCAATCAAATCCTAACTTTACTTCTTTCTTGCCAAGAATCTTCAAAGAGGTGAGGCGAATCCAGAAACTGTAGACATTGTATGTCTTATATTAAGTCACTCCACTTAAAAATCATCAGGGATATACAGTACCTAAGGTTGATTGAGTTGGGTTTAATGCTTGTTGCCGTGAAGGGAAAGCACACCACCAGGAGTCGTGTCTCAGTGAGAGGGTGTCTGAGGACTTGGACTCAGGTTAGGTGATTTGGGGAGAGATTCAAGGAAGCACCTGTTTCTCTGGACTGATGCTGTCAAAGGACACAGGGATCATTCTGTGATGGGATATATTACTGTACCCGAGAAGAGGCCAGAGGAGTGAGGCTAGAGCTGCCATCCACTGGAAGCTGAAAGGCAAATGGTTGCTACTTTGTTGTTTGCACATTGACCTTATTTTGTGCTTAAAATTGTGAAGTCATCTTGGGTTTTTGCTTTTGTCTTCTTTTTATGTCCCACTTCATCCCAGTCATTGAATGACTATTAGATATTGGTGGTTTCTGTGTTGGGCATGGTGGTGCACACCTAAAAGTTAATCTCTCAGGAGGCTGAGCCAGGAGGATCGCCATGAGTTCGAGACCAGTGTTGGCTACATAGACCCTGTCTCAAAAAGCAAAAAAATATGAAAAGGTACTGGTATTTTTGACCCCGGCTAGTCCTGAGCACCTGGTCAGCCCTGACATCTCCAGACATGGCTCGCTGTGTTAGCCCAGTTCTCAGGTGTCAGGCCGTGCTTTCCTCTCTCCTCTCAGTTACCCCAGATAAAGGAAAATGAGTATGAGTCAGTTAATCGGGAGATGGGTGGAATCAAGCTGAACATCTGTACCTAGTGAGTGTTCATTAGTTGTTCATGGAGAAGTCTCTAGTGATTTTCCCAAGAGCTATATTTAATTTAATAAGAAATAAATTACCTTGGAAAAAGTACTAAAATTCCACTGAAGGGCAGGGGAGGTAGCTCAGTGGTAGAAACCTGGATTTGATCCACATCACTACAAAATAAATAAATATCAACGTGGCGCAGGAAACAAAATAATACTCAAAGTGTCTATGATTTGGACTAAATTAGGGTCCTCTCTTCTGGAAGTACTGCTTAGGAATAAAACCTTGAGCTTATCTGAGTAATAGTGTGGATCTCTACATTAGTAATTAACCATCAGAACAGCCTAGGACTTTCATAACTACAAAAATTAAAATCTTAGGCTGTAGCTCTCATTCTTTGGTGGAACACTTGCCGGCCATTCATGAGGCCCTGGATTTGATCTCTGTCTGTCTGTCTGTCTGTCTCTCTGTCTCCCTCCCCACCCCTTCCACACACACACACACACACATCAGTTTAGAGTGTCCTATCTCCTGGCGAGGTGTGATGCATTCCTGAAATCCCAGCACTCTGGGAGGCTGAGGCAGAAAGATTGCAAGTTTGAGTCCAGCCTAGACAATACAGCAATTTAGTTGAGCTCTTGTCTCAGAAAATGGCTGAGGATATAGCTCAGTACAAAGATCTAGATTCATGGGCCTGGGGATTTAGCTCAGTGGTTCTGGCGCCTGTCTTGGAAACTCAAGGACTCGGGTTCAATCCCTGGTAACCACATACAATACTGGGCATGGAGACTCACGCCCAGCAGCAACCAGTACCACATAACACAGTGCCAGGCATGGTGGCTCACGCCTGTAATCCCAGCACTAGGGAGGCAGAGGCAGGAGGATTGCTGTGATGTGAGTTGGAGGCTGAGCTCAGGGCCAGCCTGAACCACAAAGTGAGACCCTGTTTCAAAAACCCTAAAAAAAAAAAAAAGATCTAGATTCAACTCCCAGTAACAGAAAAGACAGTAGGGTTCTATAAGGACTTCCATAAGGATATATGAGCCTTAGAAGTGGATTGTGACCCAGATATGGTGACACTCACCTGTAATACCAGGAGGCTAGGCAGGATGATCTTTGAATTTGAGGCCAGCCTGGACTTCGCAGTAAGACCCTATCTACAAACAAAAATGACTTTTTTTTTTCTTTTTTGGATTTGTGAAAGGGTTTCACTTTGTACCCCACGCTAGCACTGAACTTGTGGCAATCCTTCTGCCTGTGCCTCCCATGTGCTGGGATCAGAAGTGTGTGCCACACGCCTGGCTACAAAAATGATTGTGAATAAAACATCTCTACTTAGATTCAACCTAAATGGAACCACTCTGGAGTATTAGATGTTCTTCTAAATTAATTTTTAAAGAGGGCCATTGACAAACTAGAAAGGTATTTGGAAAAGACCTAGCAAAAGAAGTCTGAAGAGAAATCCAGTAGATGCCTTCAAATGCTGCTGAACGGGAGGGGGTCCTGTGTTGCTGCACCGGAACAGGAATTTCAGAACAATAGCTAGTCCTACGCAGGGCTTCATGGAATCCATGGAACTATGAGCTCCCCCCCTTTCTAAATGTTCAAAAATGGTTTAACCTAGTGCCTTCCACATACTAGCCCCCACATACTAGCTCCTCTTGTCCCCTCCCTCTCCTCCCCCAGTTCTTTTTAAGTTTTATTCTGAAACTGAGTCTCGTTAAATTGCCCAGACTGACCTCAAATATGTTACCCACGAATTGAGTTTTCTGAGTAGCTGGGATTACAGGCATGGCCACCATGCCAGGATACATTAGGCACTTTACATACAAAATTTTATTGACATGGCCAGGGACGTAACTCAGTGGCACCATGCCTACTTGTCTAGCTCAAGTCCCAGGTTTGATCCCTAGTACCAAAAACCCCCAAAATTTTATTGACTCACTGGTACTGTTTGTTACTAGATCCACTCTGTAGTGGAGAAAGCAGTTTTAAAAAGTTATCTGAGGGCTGGGTATTTAGCTCAGTGGTTCTGGCATCTGCTTGGCAAGAGCAAGGTCCCGAGTTAGATCCCTGAGACAGACAGACACCACATACCCCAGTGCCAGGGGTGGTGACTCACGCCTGTAAATCCAGCACTGATAACCACATACTTCAATGCGGGGCGTGGTGGCTCATGTCTGTAATCCCAGCTCTGTAGGCAGAGGCAGGAGGATGGCTATGAGTTCCAGGCTCTCCTGGGCTACATAGTGAGTCTAGGAACAGCCCGAACTACAAAGTGAGACCCTGACTCAAAAAACAAACAAACAAACAAAAAAACGCTTGGGGAAGTTGCTCAGAACAAGACCTTCAGTTCACTCTCCAATATCTGCCCCCCACCATTACTGATGTTATCTGCCAAGAATTCTTTGTAAATTATGACGCCAGGAATCTATTCAGTCTCACAACAGACTTGGCATAAGAAAGTTCTGAGGCTGGGCATAGCACACCTATAATCTCAGCACTTTGGGAGGCTGAGGCAGTAGGGTGTAGAGTTCCAGGCCAGTCTGGGTGGCATGGTGTGTCTGAAGTAAAAAAAAAAGTGTTATAGAGCCATCCACCAATGGGTGTTTTTTTCTTTTTGTACTGAAGAGTGTACCGAGGACCTTCACACTGAGCTTCATCCCCTTCCCTTTTAATATGATTAGGGTTTTGTTTTGTTTGCTTTTTGAAACAGTCTATCTAGACTAGGCTCATCTTGAATTCACTATACCCCAGGCTGGCCTGGAACCCAGTGATCCTCCTGCCTCAGCCTCCTGGGTGCTGGGATTATAGGCATGTGTCACCACACCTGACCTTTCATATGTGTGGGTTTAAAACAATATTTTGAAACCATTTTATTAAATCTCTAAAGTGCCCAGGCCAGGTTCAGATTTGCAATTCTCCTGCCTCAGCCTCTGAAATAGGTAGGATTATAGGCAAATGCCATTATGTCTGGCCTGATACGAAATTGAAAAACTTTTTATGCTGCTATGATGGAAGCCACCTTCTTTCTGAATATTTTTGTTTTTGTCTTTTGAGTCAGGGTCTTGAGTCAGTCTGGCCTTGAATTTACTATGTAGCCCAGGCTGGTCTTGAACTCATGGCGATTGTCCTGCCTCAGCCTCTTAAGTGCTGGTGCTCCTGGCGTGTACCACCATGCCCAGTAGCAACAACTTTTGATGAATAAATACAGAAGAAAATTTCATCAAATCCTATTGCTTCCCTTCCCC
This sequence comes from Petromus typicus, assembly GCA_004026965.1. Taxonomy (NCBI): domain Eukaryota; kingdom Metazoa; phylum Chordata; class Mammalia; order Rodentia; family Petromuridae; genus Petromus; species Petromus typicus. The sequence goes on from PVIR01014757.1 coordinate 19,470, forward strand.
TTTTTGAGACAAGATTGCACTCTGTAACTCAGGCTGCCCTTGAATTTGCTATGTGACCTAGAGTTGTCTTGAATTCATGGCAATTCTCCTGCCTCAGCCTCCCAAGTGCTGGTATTACAGACTTGTGCTACAGCATCCCTTCCACTTTTGTAAGTAGACTGAAACCAGAATTCTGCATGTGACCTGCACCTCCCCTAGGAAGCAATAATAGTTTATATATAAAATCTCAAATCCAAGACTGGGTGTGATAATACAAACCTATAATCCTAGCAACTAGGGAGGCTGAGGGACGAGGATCACAATTTTAAATTCGGGGTGGGAATTTAGTAACCTGATCAGACTGTCTCATAAAAAGGGCTAATGGGGCTGGGGATTTAGCTCAGTGGTGCGGCATCTGCATTGCAAATGCAAGGGCCTGGGTTCAACCCCAGTAACCACATACAAGTGTTGGGCATGGAGACTCACAACCACCAGCGATTAGAACCAACTACCACAGTGCCAGGTATGGTGGCTCACACCTGTCATCCCAGCACTCAGGAGGCAGAGGCAGGAAGATTGCTTAGTTCAAGGCTGACCTCAGGGCCAGCCTGAACTAAAAGAGGGACTTTGTCTCCAAAAAAAAAAAAAAGGGCTAACGATGTAGCTGAGTGTGAAGGCCTTGGGTTTAAACCCCCATACCGTCAAAAAAAAAAAAAAAGGTCCAGGAAGTGTAGCTACTTTCTCCACTCACTCAAGCCCCACCCTGTATAACACTTCCTCTCACGAAGGGACCGGGCCATCCCTTCCTGTTGGCCATTTACCGCTTCTCACCACCAGGTGGCACCTGGGGAGCAAAATTGTTCATGGGTGGGGATCCAACCTGTTCTGCCAACTGCATTGCAGCTGCTGGTCCTGTGGCTCCTATATCCCATCCCATAAATACAACTTCTGAGGCAAGAGAATCTGACGGGAGGCCTCACATGTCACCCCGTCCACCGCCTCAGCCCTGGGAACCTCCTCCCTTATTCCCATGCTTTGCGAATTTGTTTTACACAGAGATTTTAAAGGACGGTTATGCATTTATCTGCTGTGGCTCTGCAGTAGCAGTTGCCAAACAGATCATGTATATTTTCAAGTCCTTTGCTTCTCTTTTTCTTTTGTGCATGTCTGGGAATATGGAGAGCATAGGCAGCAGATAGGAAAATGTTCTTTTAGAATTCTCCAAGCTGAATGAACCAGTCTAAAATGCTCGGAGACCCAGGGAAGTTGAGAAGAGGGAGTGAGAAAGTTTAAGGGTGGAAAAATAGCAGAAACAGGTTTATTTCTTTCTTTTTAAATTTTTGTTTGTTTTGTTTTGAGTCAGCATCTCACTCTGTAGCCCAGGCGGGCCTCAAACTCATAGCGATCCTCCTGCCTCATCCTCTCAGTGCTGGGATTACAAATGTGTGCCACCATGTCTGGCTCAGAAACAGGTTTCAGATGGTTCTGATTAGACACCGCCTGATGAAAACTATGCCCTCTAAAGTCAGATAAAACTTTTCAGCTGAATACCTAGTCCTTCCCTAACCTAACCAATCCTAGTTTCCGTACTATGTTCAACAAAATAACACAATCAGGGTCGGGGATTTAGCACAGTGGTTCCAACACCTGCACTGCAAGTACAAGGGCCAGGGCCAGGGTTCCATAGGCTGCATTCTGTGGCCAACCCCCTCCCCTCCGGCTTCCAATTCACTTAGTTTTTTTTTTTTTTTTTTTGAGACAGGGTCTCGCTTTTGTGGTCCAGGCTGGCCCTGAGCTCAGCCTCAAACTCACATCACAATCCTCCTGCCTCTGCCTCCCGAGTGCTGGGATTACAGGCGTGAGCCACCACGCCCGGCACTGTGGTATGTGGTACTGGTTGCTGCTGGGTGTGGGGTCTCCACACCCAGTATTGTTATGTGGTTACCGGGGAATCGAACCCAGGCCCTTGCGCTTGCAAGACAGGCGCCAGAACCACTGAGCTAACTCCCCGGCCCCCAATTCACTTAGTCTTCATGTACCTTTAAACCCAGAAAAGTAGTAACTAGCTGCCAGTATACCTGGCACTTTTTCCCTCCTAAAACTATACAGTCCTTTGTAGAACTGCACTAGTTCTACTCCTAACTGTAAAACTTTTTTTTCAACTCATATAAATGAGAAACTGAGCTACTCACAGGCCTTGTGTCCTCATCTTATTGTTTTAGAAGTTCCTGGAAAATCTAATGATTTCTATCCCGATGTGGTGGTGCACACCTCTGATCCCAGCACTTGGGAGGATCGGGGCAAGTTCGGGGCCAGTTTGAACCACAAAGTGAAACTTGTCTCAAAAAACAAACTAAACAACAACAACAACAAAAACCCAACAACAAAAGTAATAATTTCTGCGATATCTGAGCCTATCCAGTACTCTTTGGAGCTGTTGTTTTGTCAGAACTAAGGACTGAATCCAGGGTCTTCACATCTCCAGCCAAAAAAAAATTTTTTTTGGACACGGTGTCTTCAATTTGGAATGATTCTCTTGCCTTAGCTATCTGAGTGCTGGGATTACAAGCTTGTGCCACTAACCTGGCTCCAATTTAGAGTTTCAAAAAATTAAAATTAAAATAAAGCCTCACTTCTTGGTGCTGAAGATTTAGCAAGCACAAGGTCGTGAGTTCAAACCCCAGTATCACAAAAAAAAAAAAAAGCTTCTTTGCCCTCTCCCTTCCCCTCTTGCCTGCTGAATTATCTCAACTCTGTAATTACTGTAAGTGATTGTCTAGTTTTCTCTTGAGTCTGCCGTTAACTGTGCAAAGTAGGGAGCTGGGGACGGGAATTAGATAGAGTTTGGCTTACATTCCATATAGGGTCATTTAATTTACTTTTGTAAAGGGAGCCAGGAAAAAAATGGGTAAAAAATGTACTTGGAGTATCAAAACTAGGGAAGAACATATAGAAATTCCAGAACAAATCTTGGGAAACCATTTGAAGGGTGGTAGGAAAATCTTGGCCATCCACAACCTTAATTTCGCAAATCCAGCTCTCTTTAAAACCAAGAAATTGGCGTTCCATCTCTGCATGACATCATACCACAGGCGTTCCCCTCTCACGTGGGAGGAGCACTTGGTCCCGCCTCTCTTTAAATTGTATGCCACGCCCACTTTTCTTTCTGACCAATCAAATATTGCACGCTAGGCGCTTTCCGCCTTTTCCCGCCATACCAGACCTCCCATCTCGGCACTCTGGTCCAATCCGGGAGTTCCTGCTTATCAGAAGCCCTCGGATTCCCCGCAGAAGGTAGGCGGAGTTTCAACCCTTTGGACTCCACCTTAGTCTCTGCGGCGCGGACCAACCCAGACCGTCGGGGGCGTGGCCTGAGGTCCCCTCCCCCATCCCGGGACTCAAGGTTTGCTAGGGGGAGCTGGTGGCAGGCAAGGCGGCCTCAGCTAGTCTCGGGTCCGGCGCTGCTCTTAGAGTGGCCCCATGGAGCGCTCTCCCGGAGAGGGCCTCGGCCCCGTGGGCCAGCCCTCTGCTCCCTCCGACCCCCCTGACCCGCTGCCTGCTGCTCACGCGAAGCTGGACCAAGATTCCGGGGTCCCACCTGCTGGCCCAGGCGTGGGGAGTGAGGCGCTGACGGTGCTGACTTCTTTCGCCCGGCGGTTGCTGGTGCTGGTGCCAGTGTACCTGGCCGGAGCAGCGGGACTCAGCGTGGGTTTCGTGGTTTTCGGCCTCGCCCTCTACCTGGGCTGGCGCCGGGTCCGAGACGAGAAAGAACGGAGTCTCCGAGCGGCAAGGCAGCTCCTAGACGATGAAGAGCGGCTCACGGCCAAGACGCTGTACCTGAGCCATCGAGAGCTACCTGCCTGGGTGAGCCATCCCGCCAGCCTGCTGCAGGCCGGCCCCACCGAGGACCGTGGGTCCGCTAGCCGGCCGGGGCGCGCCTCCGGGGGCCGCGCAGCCTCCCACCCTTCCCTCTGCACGCCCAGACTGGATGCTGCACATTCCGACTTCCCTGCCCTCTCGGGCCACCGCAGGGGGACCGCCGGGCGGCGGGTCCCGCCGAGGCGCGCTCTCCTATCCCAGCCGTCTCCTGCGCTCCTCTTAGCGGCTACAGCTGCGCGTGCTGCCCCGCCCCTGGCCCTTCCAGTCCCAGCCATCGCTCTGAGATTCCCTTGCTTCCCCGCCCTCCTCGAGAGTTCTTACTACTTTAGGACAGAAGCTTTGCCCCTTTCCCACTCTTGTCCGCGGGGACCCCACCCAGGAATATTGCTTAGCTGAGCTTTAGCACCCAGAGTGACCCTGCGCGGGCGCCTTTCAACCTCAAGCCGCCAGTCTGCAGCGCGGCGGAGGCGGCTGCCGGGCGGAGGGAGGGGTGCCCGGAAGAGGGTAGTGCGGGAGCTGCAGTTCCCGCTGCCCCGAGGCAGCCGTCTTGCCGGCCCCACCCTTTTCCGGACTGTGGGCTGCTCCGGCTGTTGACCCCTGTGTTGACCCCCTCAGGTCTGCGCGCGGTCTCCTGGGCTGAGGCGGACGCCTTCCCCGGGCCTCGAAAAGGCAGGGCCCGTTACCGGCCCCACCCTGCCACCCTTCCTGCCCCTCCTTGCAGCGGTAAGGGGGGGGGTGGAATGGCAGACGAGCAGAATCGTGTTGACTCTAGAAGGCACAACTGGCACGCTGCCTAGACCTGCCTGCACTGGAGAGGAGTGAGAAGGGGTCCTAGGGACGTGTAGCCTAGAAGACAACTTTCTGTTCCTCCTATTCCGCCTCTTGGAAGTTAGTCTTCCTATGACAGCACAGGTGTCCTTTGTCATAAAAGGAGTAACGCAGCAAAAAAAGAGAAGAGCGAGAAAGAGGGAAAGAAAGAAAAGAGAGAAAGGAAGGCAGGCCCTAAACGGTTGCAGGCTTTCCCGGCAAGGGTTTGCTTTCTTCACCTTCCTGGCATAGGCGCCCCAGTCCAGCGAGGGGAGGAGGGGAGGCTGGACGAAGGAGCCCGGGTTCCTCCAATCCCAGGATTCCCTCAGCTCAGATTTGTCAGAACCTCCCCTCCAGAAAGAATGTGCCCTTCCTCGCCTCCTCCTCCCCCTGCCCCGCAGCTGTCCTGCCACCTCACTGAGCTATCTTTGTGTGTCCTCCGCACTGCTGGCCCCCCTTCTTAGAGAGCTCTGCCCCCCCAGCTTCTGAGGCGTGAAACCTCAGGCCTGTGTGAGAGGAGTGGGGCTGCAGGCAGGAGGTGTGCTTGTTGTCACTGTCTGTCTGACTTGCCTGCAGGTCAGTTTCCCCGATGTGGAAAAGGCTGAGTGGCTGAACAAGGTGAGGCCTGATGAGTTTTTGATTTTTCATGAGGGGGAAGCGAGAGTTCATTCTTCCAGCCCGCACTGTCACACCTAAGTTTTCCCCTGAGCCTAGTGCTGCCCTGGGGGAGCGTTCTTGGGGAATTTGTCTTCAGAGCAAAGACTAGGATCTTCTCCGACCGTGCTCCCTCAATCCCAGATTGTAGCCCAGGTCTGGCCCTTCCTGGGTCAGTACATGGAGAAGCTTCTGGCTGAAACGGTGGCACCAGCTGTTCGGGGATCGAACCCCCATCTGCAAACGTTTACATTCACAAGAGTGGAGCTGGGGGAAAAGGTACTGTGGGAAGGAGTGGGAGCGGGAGGGTGGCAGCTTGGAGGGGCCCTCCCTCCCTCCTCTCAGATCTCCTCTCTCTCCAGCCATTGCGCATCATAGGAGTCAAGGTGCACCCTAGTCAGAGAAAAGATCAGATCCTGCTGGATTTGAACGTGAGGTAACCCACATACCACTCTTCTTTCTTTCCTTTGGGGCTCCTGGTCACTCCCGGCTACTTCCCCAACCCCTACATCATCCTAGTATTAACCTTTATTCCCTTCCACACCAACCCCCAGCTATGTAGGTGATGTGCAGATTGACGTGGAAATAAAGAAATATTTCTGCAAAGCAGGAATCAAAGGCATGCAGGTGGGACAGCTGTCAGAACCCTTCATAATATCGAGTGTCACCCCAAGTTTCATGGGATACAGAGAAGCAAGAGGTTGAAAAAGTCAAGGCTGGGGAAGAGCTTTGGTCTTTTCTTCTCACCCTAGCTACATGGCATCTTGCGGGTGATTCTTGAGCCTCTCATGGGAGACCTTCCTATCGTGGGGGCTGTGTCAATGTTCTTTATCCGACGCCCGGTAAGGAAAAGCTTTGAGGGGGGTGGGGAAGCAGAGGAAACAGGGTTGGTTGAGATGGTGACAATAGCTGTGGAGAATGAGAATTGGCAACCCCTGGGTGGGTGTGACCACGTCGGTAATGTCCGCCCTGACCCAGCCTCTGCCCTTTCCTTCCAGGTTCTCGACATCAACTGGACAGGGATGACCAACCTGCTAGACATCCCAGGACTCAGGTACCGAGGCATTCCTGAGCACCTGCCAAGTGTTCAAGCCCCGGGTGGAGGGTGTAAGCGTCCAAAGCCTCATCACACGCAACCTGGGTTCTCTCAGCCTCCGCTGGCAGAGGCCTTTCTGATTGTGATTCTTCTCCAGGAGGAGCATCCATTTTGGGAGGGAATAAAGAGGGCCAAAGACAGCTCAGGCAGGGGCGAAAAGAGAAGGAAAAGCAGCTGGAAGTGGCAGTGAAGACCAAGTAGGTGGGGAGAAGAGTAGCCGAAAGGATTTTTAAGGAAGGACTTCCTCATAAGTTAGAGATCTGTCTTTGCAGTAGGAAACATCGTTGGGTTTGGAAAGAACTAGAAGTTGGGGGCCAATTTCTTTCCCACTCCGCCGTCCAGCTCTCTCTCTGACACCATGATCATGGATTCCATCGCCGCCTTCCTGGTGTTGCCCAACCGGCTCTTGGTGCCTCTTGTGCCTGATCTCCAAGATGTGGCCCAGCTACGCTCCCCTCTGCCCAGGGTACGCCCCCCATCCTTCTCCCTGGAACTCTGTGCTGGGTCCTTAGTTTCTCACTGGCTGGCTCCTAACTTCAGGGCATCGTCCGGATTCACCTGCTAGCTGCTCGAGGGCTGAGTTCCAAGGACAAGTACGTGAAGGGCCTGATTGAGGGCAAGTCAGACCCCTATGCACTTGTGCGCGTGGGCACCCAGACGTTCTGCAGCCGTGTCGTTAACGAGGAGCTCAACCCTCAATGGCAAGAGACTTACGAGGTATTCAGCTTAGGCGGAGTGGAGCTGGGTGACGTGATGAGGCCTCTCCAGACTGGGAAAGGTGCTGATGAGCCTCACCGAGGCAGCACGTGAGAACTTCTCCCTCTGTGCGCTGCAGGTGATGGTGCATGAGGTCCCGGGGCAGGAGATCGAGGTGGAAGTGTTCGACAAGGATCCAGATAAAGACGACTTTCTGGGCAGGTGAGACCCTGTCAGCATCTTCAGTGGTAACTTTAGTTCTTCTTTTTTTTTTTTTCTTTTTTGAGACAGGGTCTCGCTTTGTGGTTCAGGCTAGCCCTGAGCTCTACCTCAAACTCACATCACACAATCCTCCTGTCTCTGCCTCCCGAGTGCTGGGATTACAGGTGTGAGCCACCACACCCGGCACTGTGGTATGTGGTACTGGTTGCTGCTGGGCGTGAGTCTCCACACCCAGTATTGTATGTGGTTAACCGGGGATCGAACCCAGGTCCTTGTAAGACAGGCATCAGAGCCACTGAACTAAATCCCCGGCCCACTTCAGTCATTTTCTGAGATGGGAACTCATTTTTCTTCCCCATCCTTTGCCTTGCCACACATGTACAAATGTGTGTGTGCATGCACACGTACACATACAGAACGCACACACACACTCGTGAGTCTAAGAAGAAAGGAGTCGGTTAACTCCAGGTACTCCTGGGTGGGTGTGTGGGAACCACTGCCATGCACTAATCACAAAACTTCTCTCCTCTCGGCCTTCTGTCCTCCCTGAGGCAGAATGAAACTGGATGTGGGGAAGGTATTACAGGCTGGAGTGCTGGATGACGTAAGTCGGGAGAAGAGGAAGATGGGGGTGCCCTCCCTCCCCCTTGGGGCAGGCTGTGGCCACCACACTGGTGGGCAGTAGTTAGGGGTATCTCACTTCTCCTTCACCCTTCAGTGGTTCCCTCTACAAGGCGGTCAAGGCCAAGTGCACTTAAGGCTAGAATGGCTGTCACTTTTGCCAGATGCAGAGAAACTGGAGCAGGTAAGTCGTGTGGGAAGGTGGAAGTTGCAGGGGGAAAATACAGGAAGAAACACCGGGACTGGGAGGACCAAGATGTGACTTCTCTACTTTCTGCCAGGTTCTCCAGTGGAATCGTGGAGTCTCCTCTCGACCAGAGCCTCCATCAGCCGCCATCCTAGTTGTCTACCTGGATCGAGCCCAGGACCTTCCGGTAAGTTTTGGCTTCTGTGAGCTTCCTATGAGCCCAGGATCCAGCCCCACCACACACTCCCTCATGGAGCACATCTTTCTCCACAATAGAAACATAATGCAAGGGTTCCAGGAGGGGTCAGTCCCCCTGAGGGAGGAGACTCTGCCTTCCCTCACTAACACCCAAACACCCAAGACAGTGACATCTGAACTCTGCCCCACAGCTGAAGAAGGGGAACAAGGAGCCCAATCCCATGGTGCAACTGTCGATTCAGGATGTGACCCAGGAGAGCAAGGTGAGGCTGCGTCGTGGGCAACATCACGCGGTGTAGGGGGAAGGCTTCTTGGGGCAAGAGTTGCCCTGGATGGTCCCGAGTGTGAGGGCTGGCTGGAGAAACAGGTTGGTGCTGCGGCATCCACGCTCATCCCGTCCTCCCATCTTCAGGCGGTCTACAGCACCAACTGCCCAGTGTGGGAGGAAGCTTTCCGCTTTTTTCTGCAAGATCCTCGAAGCCAGGAGCTTGATGTGCAGGTGAGAATCACTGAATTGCCTTATTCTCTCTTCGCAGATCTGTTATCTCGTGTGTGTGTGTGTGTGTGTGTGTGTGTGTGTGTGTGTGTGTGTTATGGGTTGAACCCAGAGCCACTTTACCACTGAGCTACATCCCAACCCTTTTTATTTTGCGATGCTGTTTCACTAAATTGCTCAAATTTGTGGTATGCTCAAGCTTGCCTCAAACTTGTAATACTCCTGCCTCAGCCTCCCAAGTAGTTGGAAAAACAGACTGTCACCATGCCGGCTGACTCCTAGAATCTCTTTATTTTTTCTTTTTTGTGGTGTTGAGAGTAGAATTCAGATCTTGTGCATGCTAAGCAAGTGCTCTACCACTTGGCCACACCCCCAGTTCTCCAGATCTCTATTTCCAGTCCATCTCTACCTGACGCAGCTCTCCAGTATCTTTTCCCTGCCCCCATCTATCTCCAGAGAATTGTTTTTTGTTTTTGATACTTCTGGGAGTTGTCTAGGGTTGCATGCATACTAGATAAGCATTCTACTGCTGAGCTACATCTCCAGCCCTTAGAATCAGTTTTTATATTTGGGTATTCTGTACTTATTTTGCAGCATCTGGGATTGAACTCAGGCCCTTGTACTTGCCTGTACTTGCCAGGCAGGCACAGTGCTACTGAGGCCAATGAGCTACATTCCTGGCCCCTCTACTTACTTTTATTTTGTTTTGAAACAGGGTCTATGTTGTTCAGGTTGGCCTCAAACTTTCAAACTTGCAATGATCCTGCCTTAGCCTCCCAAATTCTGGGATTATGGGCGTGCACCACTATGCTTTGGGAGTTATTAGATACTTAAAATAATTGATTTGAGGGAATCTAGCTTTGTGGCAGGATGCTTGCCTACATGTGCAAGGCCCTGGTTTTAATCCTATTTGTGGAGTAGGAGAGAGGTTATGGTATGCAAATTATACGCCAGCAAACTGGTTTTTTTGAGGGGGTTTCACTTTTGTAGTTCAGGCTGGCCCTGAGCTTACCGGGCAGGCAAGCCTCGAACTCACAGCAATCCTCCTGCCTCTGCCTTCTGAGTGCTAGGATTACAGGTGTGAGTCATCATACCCAGCATTGTGGTTTGTGGTACTGATTGCTAATGGGCTGAGTTACCATGCCCAGCATTGTTGTCTGTGGTTACCCAGGATCAGGGCCTTTGCGTTTGCAAGGGAGATGCTGGAACCACTAAGCTAAATCCCCCGCCCAGTAAACTGTTCTTTTAGAGAAGGTCTCGCTGTGTAGTTCACTCTGGCCTTGAACCTGCAGCAAGCCTCCTGCCTCAGTCTCCAAAGGCTGGGGTTACAGATGTGTGCCACTACACGTGGTTGCCGCGATAAAATTAACATCCAGAATTTTAAAAGCCTTAGAAAAAGCAGAAAAACCAGTATCAGCCAAGTTTAATAGACAAGAGACACAGCAAATTATCCTAGAACATGAAATACTAAGTAGCAGGAACACAGCATCCACGGTATTACAAGGATGGCCACAGAGAGGCACTGAGGCTGAGAGATTTGGTAAAGTAGGGTTCTCTGTTAAGCCCCAATCATCTGCCTACTTCAGAAGGAAGGAGAATGAGACTCTGCAAGCGGCAGGGAGAAAATAAGCAAAGGCAAAAGGGCCCCAGAGGGAGGAGCGAGCTGTGAAAGATGTGAGTGGGAGGAAAGGCGCGTAGTGGCAGGGAGATGGAGCCGTAGTCAGGTCACTGTGTCCCCCAGCCCTTCACCACATTGCTTCTGCCGCTGTCTGTAGGTGAAGGATGACTCCAGGGCCCTGACCCTGGGGGCACTGACCCTGCCTCTGGCTCGCCTGCTCACTGCCTCGGAACTCACCCTGGACCAGTGGTTCCAGCTCAGCGGCTCTGGCCCCAGCTCCAGGCTCTACATGAAGCTGGTCATGCGGGTATGGAGAAGAGGAGGTCCTGAGGGATGGGGAGGGCCATTAAGGAAGGGGACACACGTATGAGCCCCAGCAGACTGACACGTGTACTCCTCTGGTGGGGGGAGGGACAGTGTGTGAGAGGGGAGGGTATGGAAGGAACGTGGAGGAGGGACCTGGTTTCCTAGTCACAGTCCTGCCCCGCTCGCCAGCCACAACACCCCTGCCCACTGGTGGCTACACCTGCTCGACCAGACGGTCACACTGTCCTTCCCAGATCCTGTACTTGGATTCATCACAAATCTGCTTCCCCACTGTGCCTGGTGCCCCTGGTGCTTGGGACCCAGACAGTGAGAGCCCTGCGACGGGCAGCAGCGTGGATGCCCCACCTCGGGCCTGTCACACCACCCCTGACAGCCACTTTGGGACTGAGGCGAGTTACACTCTCGAAAATTTTGGGGTCTTTTGCCCACCTGACGTGTGCACAGTTAGTTGCTCAGGGCTGACTCTGAGGTCTGTCTCACTGACTGCTGTCTGCTCCGCCATCTGCCCTTTTGTAGAACGTGCTTCGGATTCATGTACTGGAGGCGCAGGAGCTGATTGCCAAAGACCGTTTTTTGGGAGGACTGGTGAAGGGCAAGTCAGACCCCTATGTCAAACTAAAGCTGGCAGGACGAAGCTTCCGGAGCCGTGTTGTTCGGGAGGACCTCAACCCTCGCTGGAATGAAGTTTTTGAGGTCAGAGCTGAGTGGCTGGGACCCATCTCGGTCTATTCCTTCCAGCTCCGAGTGGCCTAAGAACCTATGAGGCTGAGCTGACTGGAGGTTGGGGAGAGGGAAGTCCCTTTATTTGGAAAGAAGAAAATTTTCTTTCATGTGCACCATTTTTCTTTTCGGTAGGTGATTGTCACATCAATTCCAGGCCAAGAGCTGGAGGTTGAGGTCTTTGACAAGGACTTGGACAAGGATGACTTTCTGGGAAGGTGAGTCTAGACGAGGAGACGGCTGGGCCTCTAGAGCTCGTGCAGTCTGCCGTTGGCCTCATTTTAGTGTCTCTCCACAGATGTAAAGTGAGTCTATCCACAGTACTAAACAGTGACTTCCTGGACGAGGTGAGTGTGAGATTAGAACAGACAGTCGCTTCAGGTCTCAGCCCAAACTCACCGTCCATTCTGTCCCCATGTACTGAGACTCACTGCCTGTGTTCCCACAGTGGCTGACCCTGGAGGACGTCCCGTCTGGTCGCCTGCACTTGCGCCTGGAGCGTCTGAGCCCCCGGCCCACTGCCACAGACTTGGAGGAGGTGTGTGGGGGAGAAAAGGAGCATGCTAGGATGGGGTGGAGCAGGCAGGCGAGACCTCAGCTTCCGAGGCCCAGGGCAGCCACCACCAGCCCAGCCTTGCTGTGCCTCCCCCAGGTGCTGCAGGTGAACAGTCTGATCCAGACGCAGAAGAGTGCAGAGCTGGCCGCAGCCCTGCTGTCTGTCTACCTGGAGAGAGCAGAGGACCTGCCGGTGAGAGGCTGCTCCCCACGCCCCGTAGCTCCCCGTCTCTCCCCACCTCCCTGGGTTTGGACGCTTGTGGTTTTGTGGTAAACGGTGCCTCTGACAGTGCGGCTGGGGTGTGAGGACTGTGCAGAGCCACAGGGGTGGTAGCTGAGAGCTGTGGCTACAGTTTGTGAGGGGAGGATCTGCCTAACTAGGTCCAAAGTTAAGACTAACAGTTTTCTCTTCCTAGCTCCGAAAAGGCACCAAGCCTCCCAGTCCGTACGCTATTCTCACCGTGGGGGAGACGTCTCATAAAACTAAGGTATTAGGAAATGCAGAGCTAAGCATGGGAGGGAAGTGGGGGTGGGATAGGCTGGTGGCCACACAGTGAGTTCAAGGCCAGCCCGAAATACATAGTGAGGCTCTGTGTAGGGAGGAAGGACGGACGGATGGGAGGCAGGGAATGGGAAAGAGGGTGCCCAACGTGGCCCCACACACTGGTTCTGTTATGCTAGCATTCTGGGAAGGAGGCTGAGGCGAGAGGATTGCAAGTTCAAGTCTAGGCCAGGCAATGAAAGAACAAAAAACCAAACACGCATGGGAAGGAAAGGAGTAGATGAGATTGTATCAGCCACTAATTATAACCTCCCATCTCCGCCAGACTGTTGCCCACTCCTCAGCCCCTGTCTGGGATGAGAGCGCTTCCTTTCTCATCAGAAAGCCACATGCAGAGAGCCTGGAGTTGCAGGTGCGTCCACTCTACACGTCCTCAGCAGGTGCCTCTTCGGGTCAGGCATGGAGCCAGGTGTGGGCCAGGGAGGAGATCGAGTTCTTGCTAGGCATGGTGGGTGCTACATGCCTATATCCTTAGTAGCCAAGAGGCTGAGTTCTTAAGGGGCTGACACTCTGCTGCTTGAGAAAAGTAACCAGGGAATACTTCCCAGAATGACTTCAGAGGAAAAAGGTACTAAGGAGAAAGAAGGAAGACTCTAACAGATGGAAGAGGTGGAGGCCTAAGAAGGGTAGGGCACTGACCAGGAAAAGAGCTAGAAAACTCTTCAGGCTAAAAAAGAGGAAAGGCAAATTTACTATTGTCTAGAAAAGCAAGGAAGAGAAAGATTGAAAAAACTCTTAGATATTATGCTAAGAATTTGGAGTTTGCCGTAAAAGCTTAGGAAACCTTTGAAGGCAGGAAGGTGACCATATAGAGATCTGCATTTTAGGAAGATGGGTCATGCCAGCTGTAGGGTTCAGGAGGGCAGCACTACTTGGCATAGTGGCACACCTCTAATTCCAGCACTCTGGGAGGCTGAGGCCGAGCCCAGCCTAGGAGACTGTCTCAGGAACGAAAGGAAGAGGGCAGGGGGTATAGCTTAGTGGTACAGTGCCCCTGTATTCAGTCCCCAGTACCAGAGGGCAGGGGCAGCTGACAAGTCTATTAGAATAAAATAAGAAATGACAGGAGTGCTGGGATTTCACAAGGACAGTCCTGGGTGCTAGTGCTTGGTGTAGGGGATGAAGTGGCTCAAGGGAGAAGGCTGCCACTGCTGATGTGGGGATGTACAGAGAGGACTGTGAACCTGAGATCTGGGGACATCAAGGGCAGACATTCGGAAAGTGATGCTTCCCCTCGTGCTGCTCCTCCCACGCCTATGTAGCACCTGTAGGTGGTCATGAGAATGTGCAGGTGAAGCGAAGTAGCTACTCCAACAACTAACGGCTAGCTGGAAGAAGGGGCCATCCAGGGCCAAGGTGCACCCAGAGGAGTGTGAGAAGGGGCAACAAACCACAGAGAAGTGCCAGGCATGGTGACACATGCCTGTAATCCTAGTGCTCAAGCTAAGGCAGAAAGGTTCCAAGTTCAAGGCTGGCCTGGATTACATAGACTTTGTCTTAGAAAATAAACCGAAAATGCTCAGAAGCACAGTGCCTACCTGACAAGTACAAGGTCCTAAGTTCGATTAGCAGGAACTCCCCACCCTGAAAAAAAAATTTTTAAAGGCTGAGATATAGTGCATATATATTACACCTGCCTGGCAAGCCCAAGCTCCTGGGTTCAAGCCAAATATGTCAAGAGGTAAAATAAAATGAGTGAAAATATTGACTTTGAAAAGTTAAGAAATCACTAATTACTGAAGTAAGTTCAATGCCCTAGATGGAATAAAAACTAGATTTCAGGGCTGGGGATATAGCTCAGTGGTTCTGGCGCCTGTCTTGCAAGTGCAAGGGCCTGGGTTTGCTCCCAGTAGCCACATAAAATACTGGGTGTGGAGACTCACACCCAGCAGCAATCAGTACCACATACCACAGTGCCGGGCGTGGTGGCTCACGCCTGTAATCCCAGCATTCAGGAGGCAGAGGCAGGAGGATTGCTGTGATGTGAGTTTGAGGCTGAGCTTGGGGCCAGCCTGAACCACAAAGTGAGACCCTGCCTCAAAGAAAAAACTAGATTTCAGTGGGTTGATGGGTAGACAAAAATTGAAGATGATCTGGGGATGATGGTGTGGGCCTATAATCCCAGCACTCTGGGAAGCTGAGGCAGGAGGATCACCCAAGTTCAAGCCCAGCCTGAGTATTTTAGCAAGCACCCTGTCTCAAAAGAAAAAATGAAAAAAGGGCAAGGGGTAGAGCCCAGTGAAAAGGCCTTGGGTTCAATTTTTCCATACTACCAGGAAGAGGGGGAAATAGAAGTTTCCAGGTGTGGTGGTGCAAGCCTGTAATCCCAGTACTCAAGGGGCCGAGGCAGGAGGATTGCTGTGAGTTCAAAGCCAGCCTAGGCTACACAGTGAGCTTATGCCCAGGCTGAACCACATAGCAAGAGTCCAAAAGCCATCAAAGAAACAAACAAAAAAGGGCTTAGCAAGAAGGCTGTGTTTCACTCCCCAGTACTGAGAAAGAGAAAAAGAGGACTAGGGAATGTAGTGTAGTGGGAGAGCACTAGTCTGGCTCTCCTCAGACCTGGATTAGATCCCCAGCCCTGGGGGATTCCTCACCACGGTTTTACAAAGAGGAATCTTACCAGAATGACCCTGAATCCAAGTGTTGGACCTTGAACATTAGGATTAAACAGCTGATCATTGCATTTGCTTCTGGTCACCGTCCTGTTGGCCCACAGGTGCGGGGTGAGGGGACAGGCACCCTGGGCTCCTTCTCACTGCCCTTTACGGAGCTCCTGGAGGCGGACCAGCTTTGCATGGACCGCTGGTTTGGGCTCGCCAACGGCCAGGGGCAGGTGCTACTGAGAGCACAGCTGGGGGTGAGTGCCAGGACACGCTGGGTCAACCCAGGGGGCAGGCGGAGAGGCCTTTGCGGCCAAAAGGTACCTGGAGGCTGTTTCCTTAGGGGCAGAGAGAACCACAGTCCTCTTCCCCCAGATCCTGGTGTCCCAGCACTCGGGCGTGGAGGCTCACAGCCACAGCCACAGCCACAGCTCCTCCTCTCTCACGGAGGAGGCAGAGCTCTGGGGAGGGCTCCCGCACGCCACCTCCTCAGCCCCTGAGCTCCGGCAGCGCCTTGCCCATGGCGACAGGTGAAGGACTGGATGGGGTGGGAGACAGGCAGCATGTGAAATATGAGTTGCGGGTTCCCCGGGCGCTGTCCTCCCCCAGACCTACCTCTATCTCCACAGCCCTGCCGAGGCTCCCGTCGGCCCCCTGGGCCAGGTGAAGCTGACCGTGTGGTATTACAGCGAAGAGCGGAAGCTGGTCAGCATTGTCCACAGCTGCCGGTGAGCCCCTGCCTTCTGCCTCCGGCTCCCTCCATCCTTCTCCTCGGCTTCTCATCACCACATCCTTTTGTCACAGGGCCCTTCGACAAAACGGACGGGAACCCCCTGACCCGTACGTGTCACTGTTGCTGCTGCCAGACAAGAACCGAGGCACCAAGAGGAAGACCTCCCAGAAGAAGAGGACCCTGAACCCTGAATTTAGTGAGCGGTCAGTCAGTGGTCACTTGGGCGGAGATGGAGGCCTGTGGTAAGTCCATGGCCCTGATGCCCAGCCCCCCCCCCAGGTTTGAGTGGGAACTGCCTGTGGACGAGGCACTCAGGCGAAAGCTGGAGGTCTCTGTGAAGTCCAGTTCCTCCTTCATGTCCAGAGAGCGTGAGCTGCTGGGCAAGGTAAGAGGTCAGGCCTGGGCAGGGAGAGATGAGGGCGGGAGTGGCTGTTGGAACCAAGGCCGCGGTTCCTGTGAGGAGGAAGCACACCAGGTGACTCGCCAGCAGCAGTCTGGACTAAGTGTGATGATGGACAGGGTCTCTCGCACCCACCCTCCACCACAGGTGCAGCTGGACCTGGCCGAGATGGACCTCTCCCAGGGCGCAGCCCAGTGGTAAGTCCACAGGGCTTGGGAGGAGGAGCTCCAGTCACTGGACGGGATAAAAGCATGTGATCCAAGCTCAGCCACTGATGATACTCAGGGCCTAGGATTGTGTCTCCTAAAGGGGCTGAAGAGTCATTGTCTGCCGGGGCCTCTCTTGTTCCCTAGGTATGACCTGGCAGATGACAAGGACAAGGGCAGCTCCTAAGAGTGGCAGTGACCAGCCAGACCCTCCTCCACTTCCTGCCTTGCCTCTCGCCGTCACCGTCTTCATGTGATAAGCCCAAAGCTAGGGCCTGGGGCTGAGCCTGCGCCCTGTAGCCCTCAGGCCTGTACTAGGGCCTCTGCCTGACCAAAGAGAGGACCATATGTCCTCCCATGCTGCATGGCCTTTATCCTCAGGCTCTTGGGGTAGGGACCTGAGCTGGCTGCTTCCTGCTCTGCCTGCATTGTTCTCCCTTCCTCCCAACTCCTCAGGGGCCTTCATACCTGTGCCTGGCCACTGGCAGCACTAGCAGTGGCATTAGCTTACGCCAAATACAGCTCCTGGAAGGACTTTTCTTCTTTAACCGGATGGGGCACCTTCTTCCCCATGAGCAGTCAGGCGGGGGACGAGTGTGGAAGGAAGAGAGCCAAGCTCTTAAGCTGTGAGCCTCCCACACCCCTGCATGTCGCAAAGGTACAGGGATGGGGCACATCCAGGCCTGTCCTGAGAAGACCTGCTGTGATTGTGAACAGGAGCACTTCCATTCTGCCCAGTGCCACACCGGCCTTGGAGCCCTAAGGTGGTGATGTGCAGAAGGCCTCGGAGGACTCAGGACAGCAAGGCCAGATTTTGTCCAAGTGCCTGGGTTATAAACTCACTGACTAGAACTTGATCTGACACTCTTAGTTTTGCATCAACTGTCAATTCACTGTATCTTATATTAAACATTATGCCCAAGCCAGCCATGGTTCTTTTCCTTAAGAAATGGGAATCAAAAGCTAGGTGTGGTGGCACATACCTGTAATTCCAGCACTTGGGAGGCTGAGGCAGGAGAATTGTACCAGTTCAAGGGTAGCCTGAACTATACAGTGAGACCCTGCCTGAGCTGCTCATCATATATTTATGCCAGCTGTCAGAGACCTTCATTCAGTTTGCAAATCAGGTCAGTTTGATTAACAGTTAAACTTACTAAAGATGTACAGCCCAGTGGAGAGGCTGCTGAGGCAATTCACTCCCTGTGACAAATCAGACTTGAGCAATTTGTCTGCGGATTGCTGTTGTCTCCTGGACTTCCTGGGAAGGCTCCCGGCAAGCTCTGGGCCTCAGCCCTGGCTTGGGGTCTGTGCTGTCAGGTGTGCTCAGCCACACGAAGGGGCCCTCTCCCCCACAGGGGGCCAGAAAATAGTTCTCACCCATTCCCACGTGCTCACTGCAGGTGCTGTTTGGGGATGCAAGCTCCAGAGACAGTTCTGTGAAATGAGAGGAGAAAAAGCTCTGGACCCGGAACATGGGGATTTCCTAACAAGTTCTCAAAATTCTCTACTGGTAAACATGGAATTTAGGGTTGTTATGATTGTACACACCTGTACTCTTAGTACTCTGGGAAGCTGAGGCAGGAAGATTGCCAGGCATTCAAGACCAGCCTCTAGTATATAAGACCCTGTCTAAGAAAACAAAAACCCCTCAGGGGTCGGGGATTTAGCTCAGTGGTTCCAGCGCCTGTCTTGCAAGTGCAAGGGTCCGGGTTCAATCCCCAGTAACCACATAACAATACTGGGCATGGAGACTCACCCCAGCAGCAATCAGTACCACATAACCACAGTGCTGGGCGTGGTGGCTCATGCCTGTAATCCCAGCACTCGGGAGGCAGAGGCAGGAGGATTGCTGTGATCTGAGTTTGAGGCTGAGCCCAGGGCCAGCCTGAACCACAAAGTGAGACCCTGTCTCAAAAAAAAAAAAAAAACCCTCAGTTTGAAATAGGGTTGTTTTGCAGTTCACAGTGGCCTTGAACTCACATTAGCCCAGGCTGGCTCAAATTTCTAGCAATACCAAGTGCTAGATTACAGGTATCCACCACCAAACCCAGCATTAAAAACAAACAAAAAAACCAGTGAGGATTTAGCTCTTTGACACAGCACCTGCCTCACAAGTGCAAGGTCTTCAGTTGTATTCCCCATCCCAAAGACAAAATAGAACAAAACCCTGAGTTTAAAATGCATACTGTCCACTGACTCAATGATTATGTTTTCAGAGATCCCTCTACTGTTTTCTGATTCCTCTGGAGATCTCAAGCACTGCTGCCTCCTGGACTGCTCCAAAATCTCTGGGGCAGGGCCAGGGATTGACTCAATGGTGCCATGCCCGCCTCCCAAGCACAAAGTCCCGAGTTTGAGCCCCTATACAAGGTGGGGGGAAGGACTCCAAGGCAAGACAGGAAATCCTTAACTTTTAAGGTCTCTCCTCTAATTATTACATACTAGGCAATGGCCTGAGGCCTGCTACTGCTAGCAGATAATATAACCAGTGATTTTGCCACGTGATTTGAAGAAATATTCGACCTACTTTAGCACTTTAATGACATTTACAGAAAACTAGAGCCAAGGCACAATATCAAAGGATCCCTAATCGTGTGGGTGTGTGGGGGTGCTAGGGCTTGAACTGACAGCCTCGGGTATGCTGGGCACATGCTCTCCCACTGGTAGATACTGCCAGTCCCTAACTGGCAAATTCAGGATACAGATAGAAAGTATGTATTAAATAAGAGACAACTCAGTACATAATCACACTTATGTATACAAAGATGAAGCGAATTAAGGATCATTAAGCTGCTGTACTTTTTTTTTTTTTGAGACAGGGTCTCGCTTTGTAGTTCAGGCAGGCCCTGAGCTCAGCCTCAAACTCACCTCACAGCAATCCTCCTGCCTCTGCCTCCCGAGTGCTGGCATTACAGACGTGAGCCACCATGCCTGGCACTGTGGTATGTGGTACTGGTTGCTGCTGGGCATGAGTCTCCATGCCCAGTATTGTATATGGTTAACTGGGGATTGAACCGGGTTGAGCTTGCAAGACAGGCGCCTGAACCACTGAGCTAAATCCCCGGCCCTGTACTTATTTCCTTTTCTTTTTTTGTGATAGGGTTTCCCACGTAGTTCAGGCTGGCCTCACACTTCCAGCAATCCTCCAGCCTCAGCTTCTCAGTACTGGGACTGCAAGTGTGCCCCACCACACCTTGCTTGGACCTGTTATTTCTCAAAACTGATTTTTTTCCCAAAACAGCCTGCTTTTAATCCTGACACAGAGGATGCTTGTGTACCTTTTGCAGAGAAAGGCAGGTATGACAACATTAGGTATACTTCCCTTGCTATTTGCAAATGCTACCTTATATCCATGTGGCCTTCCTCAGCAAACGAGGTGCTATATATAGTCAACGGGGCGGGGCCACACAGCCACCTGTCTTGACCCTTTCCCTGTCTTCCCTCTGCATTCCCGGTAGCAGTGTGGTGCAGGCTCTAGGGGAGTCCTCACAGCCTTCTTGGCTGGGTGTTCACTTTCCCAGCTTCTCTGCAACTTGGGACAATTTTGAAGAGTTCTACTCCAAAGATGTAAGAAGATCTTAACTGGGAAATGGGACATTAACCAAAGAAGAAAGTCCCCCACTGCTCCCTGGCCTATTT
>PVIR01014758.1:0-23678 GCA_004026965.1 Petromus typicus
TATCTGAGACCAGCAGGATGGGAAGCTTAAAACTGTATTACAAACTTCATGGAATATCCAATTTATATAAATAAACAGTTTCTCCAAAAAACATTCTCAAATCGTAGTTGGATCTGCAAGGAATCTGCTGTTGGCATCGGCAAGTAGACAAAAGTGCTTTGAAGCCAGAGAATGAAGATGGAGAGTTGCACACATCCGGGTCACTACTCTTTGCCTCCTACAAACTCCTGTACTTGCTTCTTAAAATGGTTTGTTATTTGGAAATTCTGCATTTCCTCAACATGGCTCCAGAGGAAAATGTGGAGGAATTGAAGGGTGATTGCTGTTTAATGACTGAACAAATGAACTGAGAAGATCCTACATTTCTGTACCTTATAAATCAGCTCCTGCATAGATGAGGAAAACGGTTCATCCATTGTACAGTTTAACCATCAGTCATCTTTGGGGTATGGGAGTAAACTCTGTTGTAATGTATTCTGCTTCCTTGTAAGACTAATAATAAGCATAGATCGCAGTGATAACAGCTACTATTGTCATTTGTCAGATACAGTTCTTGAGTGGTTGTGTTTACTCAGTTCTTCACCACTACCTCCAGGCGGGAATTGGTTTTATTCTCACTTTACAGATAAGCAACCTGAGGTATCAGAGGCTTTTGACAACCTGCCTGAAGTCACTCAGCTGCCATGGCAGCACTAAGACCTGATCCCTGGCTTCGAGCCCTAGGGTGTCTGCTGTTGACCATTCCGCTGTCTGACTTCCTGCGCTGACAGCCAGTGTGGGCTCTAGAGGAAACTGGAAACCAGTGAGCTTCCCTAATTAATGGAAACACAAATCAGCATCTAGAATTAACTGCACTGCCGGTATAACTAGCATGTTAGTTCGTGTAAACTCCAAGGCCATTAAAAAAATATCTTCGGGGGGAACAGTAGAGTGATGATACTGGGATAAAAAGGCTCTAACACTCTCAGCATCTGGAGCCAGGCTGGGCGCCCAGAGCTGCCTGTGGACTGACTACACACCTTCCCGCTGCTTTTCTCCCCTGCTCAGCTACTTAGGCTGTCTCAGCAGGATGCCACTGCTCATGAGCACTTTTCTCCCTTGAGACGCTCCATATAAAAGCACTGGTGGTCAGTAGGTTTTGGAGACTAGGTTTACTGCAGCTGTCCGGAAAGATTCACAGCGGAGGGGCCTATATCCAGCCCCTGAGAAGCCCACACTACTGACAAAAACCCTCAACCCCAAAACCCTCAACTGCAGAAGCCTCAGGGATAAGGAATTCCTGGTTTCTCAGAGCCTGTGAATTGGGCTGTGAAATGAATGTCAGAGAAACACTGCTTGTCAGGAAGGATAGAAAGGGTGAGGGCTTAAGTGGAAGTCAGGAGAGAAAGCAGCCAAAATCCCCATAATCCTTATGATAGTGCTTCTTCTGTACTAGTTCTGAGAAGAGCATAAAAGATACATGTCCTTTATACATGCATTATATACATTTGTGTACGTAAATACACAATATCTTTTTGTTCAGTTGATACATACAAAAAGAAGAAAGAATTTGATAATGTAAGACCAAGTAGCATATCTGAAGTACTGGCTATCATTACTTGGAATAAAACCAGTGCTCGTGTTTATTCTACATAATGTCCCTTTACTCCTAGGGAGCGAAACTGGAGCACAGTGTCGCAGTGTGAATTAGACCATCTAAAGAGAGGGAGAAAGGGAGAGAAAAGTATCATTCACTTGGATGTAAGGTCTAACACTTTAAAAAATATTATGCATGTTAAGTGTCTTTTTTAAATTTGAAAAGAAAAAGACATAAATGGAAAGATCAGAAGAGAATATGCAGTTGCCCGTGCAAAATTGCAATCGATACTGTATTTTATTTTAATTTAAAAGATGTTTTCTTTTTTTAAAGTTCCCCAGGAATGATGGGAAGGGTAGAAAAGTCTGGATGTTATTCTTTCTGCCTATCAGCAGAGACATTTGTTTTGAAAACACGTTAGTTACCTAAAGCTGTAGGAATCTTTCTAAAGGTGTCAGGGTGAGGGAGTTGTCCTTAGGAGTCCTCTATCGCCAGCGGGGCCTTTCTATCCACCACGCTTGGTCGCAACCTCTGGGAATGCACATGAGCACCCACTGCGGTTCTCAAAGACTAATGGACGACATGATTTGTGCTGGAAATCAAAAATTCACTTCTCTTGATCATTTTAAGTGATCCGAGAGGAGTTGACTAAAGTATTCTACAGTTTGAAACATTAATTGAGGTTGGGAGTACACAAACAAAATGACCTGCAGCACTTAAAAAAGCCTGTCCAGGCAGTGGGTTCAAAATGTGGGGTGGGAACTGGCCCCGCAGAGGACTTGGAAGAACGAAACACAATCTGAGAGGAAGGTTAGAAAATGTACGTTTCCACTTATTAATGAGAGCTGCAGGAATAAGTAAACTCACAGTGTCACAGGAGCCCCAAAGGGGTGACACGCTGATCCTCAGTCCTGCCAGCTTCTGAATTCTCGTTGAACCCGTCACTCCTCCCCTCCCCCCATACACCACCTCAAAGGGTTTCCTAGGTGACAGGAGTTAAATTAATTCCCATACAACATGGTGCTTTCCAGCTTCCCCAGCTATATGCCTGGACACTTTCCTTCAGCTGTTTCATGGAAATTGAGCATAAAACAGGATAGGAAACAAAACTACAAGCCCAGCACTAAATGCAATCAATCAGAAGAATCATATAACATATTCTGACAATCTGTATCATATTTTAAGAAGAAGAAGAAGAAGAAAAAAAAAACCCCTAGAATGTGCATGGATGTGTTCGATGCAATCAATATTACATAAGATATACACAATTTGGTCATTTTATTGGGATGTTAAAAAATGGTAAATGACTACATAAATTTTTGCCTCTTCAGGGTAGGATCAGTTCAGGGATTTTAACTAAATTTCTAGAAAGCAAAGTAAGTGTTTTTGGAAAATACTCTACTATTATACATCATGAAAGTATTTCAAGACATTTTAAAAGATTAAGATCGGGAAGCTACTTTCAAAATAAAATGAAATTCTTGTTTAATATATATTATTTCAATTCAAACTATGTTTTTTAAAGAATAGCACATCATTTTAGGAGAAATATGAAAATTGAGCTATGTGAGGACATGATATGCTTGATGTAGTTGCTCACAATATTCAATGAAGGTTCTAAATTCAAAGAAATTTAGAAATATGCTGTTTCCATAGCAGCAGATAAAGAGTAAAACCAAAAAAGATTTTATTGATTTTTAACAAGGCTTAGGGATTTGTTTTCCTTTTTGGTAGTGATTTTTGCTCTTTTTTAAAAAAAGCCTTTAGCAATATCTTATTTTATTCTTTTCTAAATTATTTAGTAAATGGTACAAATTATGAAAGTGCATAATTGTGACATTATTGTAAAATTGCACATTCTCATGATCATATGGAATAATCGATATTTAATTTTTCAAGTCAAAGAAATGCTAAACTATGGAGTCATGATCTGACACCAAAGACTGACTATATTTAATGTCAGTTTAACATGTAAATAAAATATAACTGCTTCACAAATGCTTTCAGATGATTCGTTAATGCTTAAAAACACAAGTGTAACATTTTTAGTTAATATGAACTTATTAAGATGCAGATATTGCGAATTAGGCATTTAAATGTCAGTGGGGAGGCTATGAAACATGATTCTTCACGGTGAAGGCAGAAGTATTGTAGAGGGTGGAAATGAGAGGCACAGTTCTATGCTCACATGCTAAGAAAACAGGAAACAGATTTTCTTTTTCCATGTTGTATGTTTTTGCCAGTTTTTCTGATCTCTTAACATTTCCCTTTGTCAGAACAGAGGAAAATGGCCTACCTGTCACAGACACACAGCCCAATGGCGCAATGACGGTAATGGGTGCGAAACCATAGGCTGCAAAGTTCCCTGTCTCTCCGACCGCCATCAGCAGGACTCCACCCCACCAAAGCACGCTCTTGAAGCATGGCCTTGGGTGCTCTTGTTGTGCCAACTGAAGATGAGAGTATTTCTGGAAGTGAATCAGATGCTAAGTAAGAAAACATGCCAAGCCAACTGTAAGATGCTGTATAAATATGTATGCTTCTGGTATTAGCATATTTGGGATAAATAAGCGCTCACAATAACTTCTCCATCATAATCTACAGATAAGTTTAAGAGCCATGATACAAGTTGATGGGACATAACGTTTCAAAGGAAATTTGAATTGAGTAGACAATATTCAGGAATATAAAAGAAAAAAGTAAAACTCCTCTCATTGCTCAGAAGTAACACTATTAACTATATATTTTTTCCAAATCAATAAGCATGAGCAGCATACATATAATTTGTTAGATATTACAAAATGCAAATAACTATCCTGGATTGCAGGACATATGAGTTGTTTTTTGTAATTATGAATGATAACAAAGTGAATTTTTTTTATATATACATTATACCTTTTTATAAATGCTAGTTTGGGGTTGGGGATTTAGCTCAGTGATTCTGGCGCCTGTATTGCAAATGCAAGGGCCTGGGTTCGGTCCCTGGTAACCATATACCATATTGGGTGTGGAGACTCACGCCCAGCAGCAATCAGTACCACATACCACAGTGCCAGGCATGGTGGCTCACACCTGTAATCCCAGTACTCAGGAAACAGAGGCAGGAGGATTGCTGTGATGTGAGTTTGAGGCTGAGCTCAGGGCCAGCCTGAACTACAAAGCGAGACATTGTTTCAAAAAAACAAAAAACAAACAACAACAACGACAAAAAATGCTAGTTTGGGTCTGAAATGTCTTCAAAGGCTCATGTGTTGAAGAGTCAGTTGTCAGCCTTCAGAGCTACCGGCAGGTGGTGGAACCATTAAAGGGTGGGGTTTATGTGGAGGAAGTGAGGTCACGGGGTGTGCCCTTGAAGGGGATGTTGGAACTCTGGCCCCTTCTTATCTTTTTGCTTTCTGGGCACCATGAGGTGAGCAGCTTTGTCTTCCCCCACCAAGATGTACTGGGCCCCACAGGTCCAGAGCAACAGGACTAAGCAACCATGGACTTAAACCTCTAGGACCACAAGACCATCTAGACCCTTTCCCTTTTTATCTGATTTTCTGACAGTGACAAAAGTTTGACTAACACAATAAAATGATTTATTTATTTATTTATTTAGTTAGTTTTACATTTCTTAGTAGTTATTGAAAATTTTATTAGGTAATTTTCTAGCAAGGACTTGAATAAAAGTAAATAACATTATGAAAGATATCTTGATGTGCAAGTTTATTTTTATTTTGTAGTTTTAGAAACTCCATTGGTTTGATTCAAATGATTTCAAATGCATTCACTAGGTAATTAAAATTTTTTTTTTGATTCAAGGTTTGGTTTAAAGTTAATATTTTTTTCAGTTTTTATTTTTGCAAATCAGCAGTTTTGCAGTTTCTATTTCATTTCAGTTGAAGATCTTATTTTATATTCTTTTTTCAAGTTACTTAGTCTGTATAGATATATTTAACATAACATATCCTTAACAAAAAAATCTTTACCCCTATAAGATACTTCTAAAATTTTTGTATCCCATCCGGATGTAAGCTTGTGAAAGAAATCAAGATGCTGAATATCAAATCAGGTGATTTATTTATTAGAATAGCCACCTTGAATAAAAACCACAATACTGTTAAAAGCCAAAAAGAAAAACAATTAATTTCTTTCAAAATAAAAAGGAATGCAATTTCTTGAATTATATTTGTATCTATACCAATATGGTCATAAAATATATGTTTTTCTATTTTTTTTAAATGGAGAAAAACATTATATCCTTGGATCAATTACAGGGCTAGAAAAATAAAGTTTTTCTTACCTGAATATTTAAGGAAATGCTGATTACCAGGTTTCCTAAAATGGCTAGCAAAGCTCCAAAAAGGTGAATCTGTAAAAGGAAACATTTCCTTTAATAGTGTTTATAAGATATGTATTGAAAAGTCACTTGATCCTTTATGGAATTCTCTAGGTATTTGTCTGTCTCATTCACTAAAATAAAGAAAATAATCTGGAGGGCACAGTGGCACATGGTTGTAATCTCCATTACTTGGTAGGCTGAAGCAGGAAGATGGCAAGTTCAAGGAGAGTCCAAGCAATTTAGCAAGACCCTGTCTCAAAATTAAAAAAAAAAAAAACTAAAAAGTCTGAGAGCTCAGTACTTCCTGAGTTCAGTCCCTAGGACCATGCACACAAACACAAACACAAACCCCCACACACAAAAGTCATAAGTTTCTAATCTCTTCCCAACCAACATGCTTATTTATCCTTTCCATTCATTTTCCTTTCTCTTGATCTGTTCTGAAAGACTTAGTACAAAAGAAAGATCAGTGGACCAAAAGGAAAACTTGAAATATAAATCTAAGTGGGTGAACTTGAGCAAATTATTTCACTTTCTTGGCCCCAGCAGAAAGGGGACATTGTCTTAGTTTTTAGAACCCTCGGTACCTACCAAGTGCTCGTCCTTCCACTACACTTCCTACCACTTGCCTCGTGGAGAAGCCACATCTGTCTGCAGCTGATTGACTGCCAGAGAGGAAACACTATATAAGCTTCCATAGTCTGCCCTCCCCTGGTCACCGCAGTTCAAGGCACAAGAATGAGCTTTCTTCCACCTCAGGCACCTGGTAGATGACACCCTGGTCAGATGAGACACTCGTTCATGGCACTCTACTTCCTTACAGATGCAGCTCCTAGCCTCACCCCACTCTCCTCAGGCCTCACCCTCCTGGCTGGCAGAGCTCTGCCTCTTGGGCCTTCGCAGATCACACAACCCACCATTACTTTCTTTTTCTTTTTTTTTTAGGTTTTTGGAGACAGGGTCTCACTTTTGTGGTTCAGGCTGGCCCTAAGCTCAGCCTCAAACTCACATCACAATCCTCCTGCCTCTGCCTCCCGAGCGCTGGGATTACAGGCGTGAGCCACCACGCCCGGCACTGTGGTATGTGGTACTGGTTGCTGCTGGGTGTGGGTCTCCACACCCAGTATTGTTATGTGGTTACCGGGGAATCGAACCCGGGTCCTTGCGCTTGCGAGACAGGCGCCGGAACCACTGAGCTAACTCCCCGGCCCAACCATTACTTTCTTAAGATTGCTTGGTAAAAAGCCCCTATTTCACCTGTGACATTGAAATGTAGAAGGGAGATTTCCTGAGGGAGGGAAACCAAGTATTTTGCTTCTATTGTGTCTTCTACAGCGTGTACCGCACAATGTGGGGGTTCAGAAAAACTAGCTTGGAAAAATGTATGATGGCTTAAGCGAGGACTACAGAGTTTAAAGGAACAAGTTCTTATATGCTGCTCAAAACGTTTCACCTAGATAGCCCATGAGTTATTTGATGGTTTCAAAACAGTGTATTTCCTCCCATCTAAGTACAAAGCCATATCTTGTGTCAGTATAAATTAGCAGTAACACAAGGAAGGGTTCTTCCTCTTTTATTCTACAGTACATAGCGTTTAGCTAGCTTCGCATTGCAAAGGGCCATTTTAATTTCAAATGAATATCATGAGCATGAGAAATTCTTTTCAGAAGGCACAAACTCTTTGAAGTTTTAAAGCCCTGTTACACAAATTGAAGTGAATTTTAGCATTTTAAAAATGAAGCAGGAAAGTTAAATAATTTTATAGTTGATATATAATACCCAAGGTCTTTAATCAGTGAAGGATTGTCTTTCTTAATAAAGGTACTTGGCAATAATTTTGACCATTGTTCCTCATGGGGAACAACTGTATCACAATAGAATGTGCTATTTCCATGCTTTCTATTTACAATCTAATGCATTTGGCAATAATCAGGAAAATAAGGATGCAAAAGAAATTTGACATTGAATGGATAATTATGAAAATCTCCCATAATTGTAAAAGCAAATTGTTGAGTAGAAACAACTGATTTCAAAATTCTTTAAATCATTCACTCAGTCATTCATTCAAATGCCTGCAGTCTGGGTGTTTAGAAGCTGGTGGCGGGATTTGGCAATGACTTCGTGGCTATGACACACATGCATGAAAAGAAAAACATAGATAAATTGGACTCCATCAAGTTAAAAACTCTTGTGCATCAAAAGACATGATCAACAATGCAAGAAGACATCTATGGAATGGGAGAAAACATTTTCGCTCACATACAGCAAGAGGGACTGATATTCAGAATGCTACAGATAAAAAGCACAAAGCTACACACACACACACACACACACACACACACACACACACACACATGCACACTTCTGGTTGAAAAATGAATGAAGGACTTAAATAGATATTTTTCCAAAGGACATACAAAATTGACCAAGAAGCATATGAAAAGAAGCTCAATATCACTTATAATTAAGCAAATACAAATTAAAACCTTTGCACACCAAGTAAGATAACTATCATTAAAAATCAGATAAAGAGACATGTAAGGAGGTAGATACACTGGAACCCTCATATCTTGCCAGTATGAACATAAAGTGGTACAACCATTTTGGAACACAGTTTAGCAATTCCTCAAAATATTTAATTATGGAATTTCCATCTGACTCAGGATTCTACTCTAAGGGATATATTAAAGAGAAACAAAAACACATGTCCACCCAAAATGTATGCAGATTCATAATAGCCCAAAGTGGAATTAATACCAATATCATAGCTGATAAGTGGACAAACACAATGTGGTATGGTCCTACAATAAAATATCATTTAAGTGTAATAAGAATAAAGCACGAATAATGCTATAAAATGGTTGAATCTTGAAAAGTCTGTGCTAAGCAGAAGAATCTAGATACAAAAAGTCAAATATTACATGGTTTCATTTATACGAAATGTCTCAAACAGTTGCAACTGGAGAGTATGTTAGTGGTGTGCCTAGCAGGTAAAGGAGGTTATGCTAATTGCATAATTGTGTGGATATGTTAAAAACCAATAAAGTATTCACTTTAAATAGGGGAACTATATGGCAAGTAATTGCATACAATAATTTATTTGTACACAAATTATATATTTTTTTTGCCTGAGAAAATAAAATGTTAAAATAGCTCTCTCTATTCTGGTCTCTTATCCCTCCAGGATGTAACTTATTCCCAAAGCTGATACATTTTTTTCATTTCTAGATTGTTATTATATGCTCTTTTATTCGGTTTTTCATTTCCATTTAGACTCTGCTCATTAGCTTTTCCACTTTCCTCTTATCTAATGATATCCGTAAGTACAGTTATGCATTGTCTTCTAAGTGTACCTTCTGTTTTAGTTGCACATCTAGTTTGACAAGTGCAATCACTGTAATTACACTCCAAATCTTTAATTTTCTCACTCTCTTTTTCTCTCTTTTCGTATCGAGGATTTAACTTGGACCTTGGCCTTGGGGACTTGCTCTTTTGAGGCAGGTGCTGGAATTGAGCTAAATTCTTGCCTTTCTTATGGTTTTTAAAAGCTGAGCTTCACATTATTCAGAGATGTGTTTAAAAAAGCTTTTAAATGAATGAAGTGTGAGTTATCATAGTTACTAATTTCTAATTTTACAGAGTTGTAGTGAGAAAAAAATGCTATATGTAAATCAGCATGTGCTTTACACCCTAGTACATAATGTGAGTGAAATTCATTTCATGGGTAGTGTGTGGTGGAATTTTATAAGTGTCCAGTGTGTGCACCAAAAACCTACTGCCAGATGTGGTGACACATGCCCATAACTGCAGCACTCTAGGAGGCTGAGGCAGGAAGATCACAAGTTTGAGCCAAACTTGGACAATTTAGCAAGATCTTATCTCAAAATAAAAAATAAAAAGGGCTGGGGATATTGCTCAGTGCAAAGGGCTTGAGTTCAATCTCCAGTACTGCCTTCTCAATTCAATAGTTAATATAATTATATATATATTATTCTATCTTCCTTTTATATTCTATGGCTTTTAATCCATTGCTGACATCCTCAGCTCTCTTACTACATCTGGACTGCTGCTATTCATCGCCAGGAGCACTATATTAAAAATCTACACAAAGATGGATTTATCCATTTTTTCCTTAATTATCAAGTTAATTAACATATGCTTTACTCACATAGTTACTGTTCATGTAAAAACACTCTATGCCTACTCTCAGCATTTTTCTAGAGTGTAATATATTGTTAACTGTAATTACTGCTTTGTACCCACTAGATCTCTTGGCCTTAATTCCCTATTTTGCTAGAATTTTGTATCCTTTGATCAAAATTTCTCTATCCATCCATCCATCCATCCATCCATCCATCCATCCATCCATCTGCCCATCCATCCATCCTACCCCCTCATGAGTATCACCATATTATTACACTTGAGTTGAGTAATTTTATGTAGGATATAACTGCAGTAAACAGCACAGACTGTCATGTGGACGTTAGCATATTTACACTTATTATGACCATTAATCTATTTTCATTTATTTCTACTTTCTGCTTTTGGAGTTCATAGTTATCTTGCTTTTTCTTTCCTTCTCAATTTTCCTTTTCAACATGCTCTGAGAAATGGTCGAGCTCCTTTTACTTTCTTTTGCCCTCTACTCTAAGGAAATTCTGTGTTCTATTTCTTTTCTTTTAGTAAGTACTGTTAAAATTAAAACTTTATCTTGAAGTAATTATGGATTCATAGTAGGGTGCAAAGAATTGTACATCCTCCTGCTGACCACATGCCCACATGTTTGCATCTTACTTGAGAGTAAAACATCGAAGCCAACAAACAGATCTGTCTCAGTGGCGCGTGCACTTGGATGTGCGCAGCCTGCAGAATCAGGACCTTTTGTGGTACAGCACCATCCGACTGCCTTCTGCTTCCTTGTCAGGGATGCACTGTTCTCTCTCCTCTCTGTCACCAGCCCACAGCAGCCACGAATCTGCTCTCTGTTTGTATAAACTGCGCACATATTGCATAAGTAGAAGCATGAAGGACACATACGTTTAAAATCGGCTTTTCCCTACTTGGCCTGACTTCTCTCAGGTCCATCCACGGGTGCTGTGCCACTAGTTCACAGCACAGATGGGTCATAGTGGGCTTAACTGTTCACTCATCAAAGCGGCACTAGATTCTCTAGTTCGGGGCTGTTAAGAATAAAGCTGCTGTGGACATCATGCACAAGCTCTGCATGAAAACACGCCTTCACTTCTCTGGGATAAGTGCCCAAAAATGTAATTGCTGGGTTGTGTGGTGAGTCCATTTTTAGTTCTAAAAAGAACTGCCAGACTTTTCCAGAGTGGCTGTACAATTTTACATTCTCACTAGCAATGTATGAGTGATCCATTTCTCCACAAATTTATCATGCATTCTTGACATAAATCCTAAACATAATCAATATTCTCATCCTTCGAGCATTATAAAAAGTTCCATTTACTTTAACTACAATCTCTTGTCTGTATCTTATGAGTTGTTGTTTGAATATAAGTGCAAGGCGAGATTAAAAATACATGGTGTACATATAAATTTTAAAAAAATGATTACAGTGGGAGGCACATTGCCATTATTTCCCCCTCAAAAAGTTCTCCTGCACTTTGAACACCTTTACACCTATTCTTTGTTCCATTTTCTAAAGCATTTATGGAAATCCTGTTTCATGAGTGTCTTTAGTTGCTCTGTAGCGGTCACCTTGATGTTCTGAATCTTCTCAGACCACTAACCTTTCATGATCACTTTGGCTCTGAGCCAGTGCTAGAAGTTACACAGTGTCAGGTCCGGTGGAAGAAACAGATGACAACTCACTGTAATACTTTTATGAGCCTTCCTTCCCATCAGGTGGACGCATGCAGCAGCAGTGTTCACTGTATTTTTGATCACACCTCATAAAGACACTCATAAAAGAGCACTTCCATACCTGTTGCAGAAAGTTTCAAGAATGATGGGACAAGTGTGTTCAAAGTGAGGGGGGGATGTTGAAGAGGGATAATGGCAATGTATCTTTTACTCTAATAAATTAAAAAAATTTTAACAAGAAAGCTGACTTCCTACGGGGGGCCCGTATGGGACTAGGGCATGTCCTCAAGGGCCTGTGGAGCCCCAGGTGGGTGCTGCTTCTCTCCTTCGTCTCTTGGTCATGACGTGCTCCACCATGCGTTCCGCACCAATGCCACCCAGCAGCTGAACCAGAGGCCTAAAACTGGGTCTGCCTGCCATGGACTGGACTCCCTAAAACTATGAGCCAAAATCAATCTCTCTCTGTCTCTGTCTCTCATCTGCTGGGGTCTAACCCTGGGCACTGAGCATGCCAGGCAAGTGCTTCACCACTGAACTACATCTCCAGCCCTATTCTTTTCTCTTTATAATTTAATTAGCTCAATTATTCTGTTGGAGTGTTGGAAAGCTAATATAATACTCTTAATTCTTTGGAGAATTAAGTTCTGTTCTTTGGAGAAGATTCAAATATGCAAGCTTTGAAAAGAGGGTGGTTTGATTACCTTTAATGATGTCTTATAACTGGCAGTAACCACTACTAAATACTGTTTCTCATTAGCAGTGCTGATAAATGTGCTTTAAAGACTACAGAATCCTCATCTGCAATCAGGAGTGTCCTTCACATACAGTGGACAGGGCCTTAGAATTTTTTCATCTGATTAGGTTAAAGCTGTTTAATTTATATCATTATTTATTCAGCCTGTTATGTTTTCCAGCATTTTAGAGATAGTGGAGATGTAGACTTTCTTTCTCTCACTGTCTCCTCTCTTGCCCTCTTCCTTTTACTAATCTGGAAACTAGTCAGGAAAAAGAACAGATAACTAGGAAAAAAGAGATGTAGAGAAGTCCAGCAGCTCCACAGTGGTCAAACTGTGGCCCCGAGGCACCCAGGTTAAGTGTGAGTCACTTTCCAGGGAGCACAGACAGTGACCTGCTGGTGTGGTCAGTGTCATGAGACATTTATTTAGTCAGCACATTTATATAGTTAGAATTTGTTTCTTTTTCTCAGTGCAAATGAAATAAAGCAATGACAATAGTTAGGAGGAAAGGTTAACTTCTTAATTATGTAGTTATAGGGACAGGACCTTAATTTTTATAGTGTTCACTGTGTTGTCACAGCTATAACTTAGTCTCTGGCTTTCCCAGGGTATCTTGGTAAACAGATGGTCAGCCATAGCAGACTGTTTATCTAGAACAAATTTCCGGAGATCAGCATGGATAAGTATTATAATGTTTTAATTTTACTTGAAATGAAATCTATCCTACATTTTTTTTGGCCCCAGGATGTTCATTAGATATTTCATATTGATTTGTACTATTGTGCTATTGGCCTACGATGTATGTGCAGGACAGTTTACTTCTGCCACACGGAGCAGAAATATAATATAAGAACGTGTGGAACTGGTGATAGTCCGTCCTAGACCTACCTTTGCGTTCAACCACATTCCTGGCTCTACTTTCAAAATTTAAACTTGGAACCAGGTCACTGGGAAGCCAATAAATAGCTTAAAAGAGTCATCGACTCAGAGCTGGTTTTGAACGTAATAGTTGTATCTACTTTACGACTACAGTAATGTTGTCTCCTACTCAAGGGAGTAAATATGCCTGACCTAGAAATAAAAAATCCGATTTTTGTTGTTGTTAATATGGCAGGTTGAGTGTTGTAGGTCAAAGAATGACTGAAATAACTGTAAAGGCCAGCAGCACAGTGAAGGGATGTTTCTGAGAAACGGGCACTCAGCTCTTCCCATACTGTAATAACCCTTAGGATAGAACTAGGTTTGCTTTGGGTTTATACCTAGTAAATAGGAAAGCATGTGGCCCAGGTCCAAAACAGGAATGAAAATGAGGACATCCAAACTGTTAGAAATACACCCACGAGTAGTAAGAGTAGCAACTCACATTGTGTGTCCCTTTCTTTCAAATTACTACTTCTATCTGTATCTAGAAAAAAGAACCGATAAATATTTCACATTATTAACAATGAACACATCTTTAGGTGAAGACATATATAGTGTTTATTATATTATTTTTTGAATTTTTTATAAGTGTAAAATTTTCAAATTAAAAAATTAAAAATTGCTTTGCAAGCTCAATAAAAATTAGAGAGAATCCCTATTCCTTGAAAAGTAGTTACAGGGAGATGACAGCAGGAAAATAAAGAAAAAGAAAACTGGAAAAGCCAAGAAAAAATAGAGAAAAATAAAACCTCTGCACAACTTAAAACCATGTGCAGATGCCTCAAGAATCACACAAAAAGTGGAAGAGAAGATATGAAATTAAAGTGAGCAGAAGGATGACAGATAAGAAGGCTCAGGGAAGCTTACATCAGATGTTATTCCTTCAGCCACACATCCAGTTAGTATTCATTTAGCAACTGCTGAATATTAGGGTCTACATCAGGAATCGAGGGCTTAAAGCACCCTCAAGAAGGTCTGAAGAGGTGGAGAAGGCACCCAAGGACGATCGGGTCACACCCGTCAGATCTCTAACACAGCTGTGCTCCTCAGAGCCTGCCGGGACAGAGGACAGAGGACAGACCTGCCGGGGGGGCGGGGAGTGTGTGCTTTCCTGTGCTTCTGTACCTGGGGGGTGAACACGAAATTTAACCCATCGCACTTTAGTGGCCAGGAGTCCAATGTCAGTTTTCTTGGGCTGAAACTAGAGAGCTGGGAGACTGATGATCGCTCTGAAGGACCGCGGGGAGAATCCATTCTTTCTGCCTCTCCCAGCCTCTGCTGACTTCCTGGGCTTGTGGCTACATCACTCGGATTGCTCCCTCCATGTGCACAATGCTGTTTCCCCTTCTGTGTCAAGTTTCTTTACTCACAGCCAAGAACTCCTTTTTTTTTTTTTTTTTCTATGCAAGGCAACATTCACAGGTGTCTTTGGAATTAAGATGTGGCTCAGCCTACCCCTAGGAGGGTGTAAAGGAAGGCTCACCGGGTGATATCTCACGAAGAGTAAGTGCATTTTGGCCAAGGGCAGAGCAAGTACAGAGGCACAAAGTGTACTAAGCAGGGAGTTCTGAAGGGCCCCAGAGCAGAGGGTCACAGCAGAGCTGTCTGGGGAGGCCAGCAGAGCCATAAATCTGCTGGAGGTACTAAGTCACAAGAGAAATTAGAGAAGGGTGGGTCCAGACTTGGCCTCCAGGAGACCCATCCTTCCTGCAGTGCTGGGCTCCTTAGCTTTCCTCCACTGTGGCAAAATATCTAACACGACCAAATGAAGAGGAAGAAAGTATTATTTTGGTTCATTGTTTCAGAGGTGTGGCCCATGGTCACTGGCCCTTTTGCTTTGGATGTGTGGTAGCACAGGACATCATGGTGACAGCGAGTGGCAGGAGGAGACCAGGAAGAAAAGACAGAGAAAGAGGGGGGTCTCCGGTTCCAATGATCCTTTTAGGGGCACGTTCCCAAAGACTAACTTTCTTCACTCAGCTCCACATCTCAATGGCTCCACTACTTCTTAATAATGACAGAGTGCGGGGGATTTAGCTCAATGGTTCCAGTGCCTGCCTTGCAAGCACAACGGCCTGGGTTCGATCCCCAGTAACCACATACAACAATACTGGGCGTGGTGACTCATGCCCACCAGCAATCAGTACCGCATACTACATGCCTGTAATCCCAACTCTTGGGCAGCAGAAGCAGGAGGATTGCTGTGACTTTGAGGCTCACTTGGGCTACATAGTGAGCTCAGGATCAGCCTGAACTACAAAGGGAGACCCTGTCTCAAAAAAAACAGAGATACAGAATTATGGAGGGTAAATGGCAGGGAAAGAGACACAGTAAGACCAACTAGGAAACTGACTCAGGAGTTCACACAAGAAATGAGAGTGATGAGAACAGTTAATTACAAGAGGGCCATAATGAGGCAACATTCATGGCAGCAAACAATGGTGACGGCCTGAAATATGGCAATGTGTATTGGATTACTGGATGGATTGGACTGTTCTGACCACTAATCTCCTTCATTTTTGTACCTAATTGAGTTGTCTGAAAAACTAATCCCAGCAGAGCTAAAACTATAATCCCATATGTGAAAAAGAGGAAAGAAAAAAATTTGCAGTCAGAAACAAACTTTTAATTCGCTCTCTTGGTTATCACACGCTATCTGGCTGTTGCATGCCTATCCTGAGAAAGTCTCAAGCTATTGGATCCTAATCTGGTGATTAGACGCCAAGAGAAAAGGCCTGGGTTACATAACTCCACAAATCATTGCTATTCTACAAGCTGTTCTGTGCCAGTTTCCAATCAACCTTAAAACTTAGACAGAAAAACTCAACATACTGCTTTCCCATACGAAGAACTATTACATCTTGTCTTTTACTAGAGAACACATTTTCTTACATAATTATACTTTCTTTATTTTTAAAAACCAAACTCCATTAAAGACGCAGCTTTAACTTTACTAAGAGGCCACGCTGTTTTGTGCTTCCCAGAATCTTAAGTTTCAACTGAACAATTTTATGGGAAAAGAAGTATATTTAATGGCACATCCTTTGGGGAATTTTAACACTTTATTAAAAGGAGAGCTATAATAGTTAAGAAAAGGGGAGATTTTAGTTAATAAAGTTTTAAAGTTAGGACTATTACAAAACAATTTAGTTCTGTATGATACTGGGAAGGGAATCTCTGAATCAGAACAGACATACTGAAGTCAAAGAGTGCTACTGCGTGCATCTCGGTCAGTACAGGGCCCTTTGCAGGTTCAGCCCAGGGTGTGGAATGAGACCATTATCTCAAACTGGATATTGTGAGCTCACTCAGCTGCAAGGCTTTCCTCCACAGATGCCTGCATTTCTGGAGTACAGCACTTTGGGGAACAATGTCTAATCTTGAACACCAACTTTAGTTTGCCAGCAGCTTTCTTTTAAGACCAAACTCTGTTGTCTCCAGGTGTCTGCCTGTGGGTGAGTTTCCACCTCCATCTGGGGAGGGATGGTGATGCTGTTGGTCATTGACTGATCTCAGCCACATATTGCTGAGGCTCTTGCCACCCAAAGACCAGAACATTCTGAAATTGAGGCAAGAATAAAGTTCAAGGGCCGGAGAGTTAGCTCAGTGGTTCCGGCACCTGTCTTGCAAGCGCAAGGGCCAGGGTTCAATTCCCCGGTAACCACATAACAATACTGGGTGTGGAGACCCACACCCAGCAGCAACCAGTACCACATACCACAGTGCCGGGTGTGGTGGCTCACGCCTGTAATCCCAGCACTCAGGAGGCAGAGGCAGGAGGATGTGATGTGAGTCTGAGGCTGAGCTCAGGGCCAGCCTGAACCACAAAGCGAGACCCTGTCTCAAAAAACCTAAAAAAAAAAAAAAAGAATAAAGTTCAAGTTTACTACACTTTTGGACATTGTGACTTGGGCTCTTTGCTGCCTCCAAAGGGCTAGTCCTTACAGCCAAACTAAGCTAATTTCCAGTATCCCCCAAACTCAATTTCCTGGTAAAATTCTTGCATCCCTCTGGTCCTATAGCTAGATCCCATAAACTTAATGGTCAGCATACATATGACACCCAGAGGACTCATCAATGGTAATTGTTATTTGGGTCAAAAGACTCATAAAATCCTCTACATTTAAGTCACAATTACTATCTACTTTACAGGTCTAACAGCTGCTCATCACATGAGGTCCATTTGAATCTTGCTCACAAAGAGTTGTCCAATTCTCCGCTGCTGTGAGTTGGGCAGTCAAAGTGAAAGGTATATTCTAATATGTCCTCTTCAGCTCGGACTTGCTTATTTACAGTCTCATAACAGTATGTGACCATTCATTGTAGTACATCAACATGGCTGGACTAAGAAAGACAAGGGGATTAGTAAAGCATATTTCAGTGTGTTTCTGGTAAAGTCAAGAGGCACGACCTTGGATACTGTATTTGGTCTCTGGCTCCTTTTCCTGTCTGGCACTGTCCCCCTGCTCTGCCTCCTGGCTGCTCTGAATGAAGTATCTTTGCTTTGACACACTCTCTGCCACAATATTCCTGCCTTAGAGCCAGCTGATCAGGTACTGAATCCCCTGTAAATGTAAGCCAAACTAAACTTCACTTCCTTTAAGTTGTGAGTGTTGAGAAAGCTAATAGATAGCACTATGTTGCTCCTAGAAGTGTAGCATAAATAATCTATCAGATAATATAGGTAAGGCTCATTTCACTTGCAATCATTCCTTTAAATGTTATTTTTCAAACATTATTAATTTTAAAAAATTTACTTAAAATTGACAATTTATACCCAGATACGTAGGGGCACAAAGTAATGTCCTAAACTATAAATATAATTTTGAACAATTAAATCAAGCTGACTGACATATCACCTCAGGGCTTATCATTTTTACAATGAGGACATTTGAAATTTATTCTTAGTCATTTTGAGATGTACAATATACTGTTATTAACGACATCACCATCTGTGCAGTAGTTCTCAAAAATATTTATTGCTCTTGAAACTTGGTCTTCCCACCTCTCAGCTTTTGTGATCAACATTCTGCTCTCTGCTTCTATGAGTTCACTTGTTTTAGATTCAACATGGGCGTGAAAATATGAAGTGTTTATCTTTTTGTGCCCGGATGATTTCACTTAGCATAATATAGTAGGATGTCACATTGTTGAAATCACAGAATTTCCTTTCTTCCAAGGCCTAAACACATTCCATTGCGCACCTACCCATTTTCTGTATCTAATCATCTGTTGATGGACACTGAGGCTGATTGTACAACTTTGTTAACATAAGCAGTGCTTTGCCTTGAACATGGGGGTACAGACATTTCTTCAACATGCTGATTGTATATCTTTTCGGTAAATACTCAGATATGGCATTGTTGGATTGTATTAGTCAGCTTCTCTGTTGTCGAAGTTAAATACCTGATAACCACAACACTCGCAATTTATTTGGCTAATGGTTTCTGGGCATTCAGTTTGTGGGTGGCTGGCTGCAAGGCAGGAACATTGTGGCAGGAAGCACAGCTTCTTAGTTCATGGCAGACAGCAATGAGAACAGAGGATTAGCACAAAAGAGGAAGGGGCTGGAGACCATATTCAGATCTAGGGTTATGCTGCTTCCACAACCAAGCTGGACACATGCAAAAGTACATTTTAGTAATTCCCTGGGAAGCTCCCAGGCCAATCACGTTGACACAATAAACATCAACTGTAACATCCCTCTCCTTGTGAAGTTGATACTCTAACATATCTCCTTAAACCAGACTTAATTTCCAAATAAACATGATCATATGTTAATAATTCTACCTAACATGATACAACTATATTTGGTACAACAAGAAACATAAAAATCCCTTCCTCAAAATCTCAACAGTTCTAAAATTTTTAAAACTCAAAATTTCTTCTGAGACTCGAGGCAAACTTTGTAGCTGTGAATCTCAGTAAAAATAAAAAACAAGTTATACAATCCCAAGGTAAAATGGCACAGGTTAAATATTCCCACTGTGAAAGGGGAGAATAAGGAGACAGAAAAGAACTGGACAAAATCAAGATGAAAACCCAGCAGGGCAAAAAATTAAATCCTGTAGTTTCATGTCCACCATGCAGAGCACATGGTGGTAAGATGTAATTTCCAGAGGGTTAGGGCAGCCCCATGCCTACGGCCTTGCTGCAGCCCACATAGTCTCTCTCTTGAACTGAATCCCCTCAGGGTCTGCCACGTCCCTCAGCAGAAATTTTACATTCTTCACATCTCATACTTTGCAGGGTCTCTTAGCTTCATTCCCACAGCTTTACACACTGCCCTTCTGTGGCTCTTTGACTGGCTTCCTAGACTTTTCTTTGAAATCTGGGTAGAAGACCCTCTGGCCCCACAACTCTTGCTTCTTGCATGCTGCTACAATCAGCATTACACAGATGATACCCAGGTCTGCTGTG
This sequence comes from Petromus typicus, assembly GCA_004026965.1. Classification (NCBI taxonomy): domain Eukaryota; kingdom Metazoa; phylum Chordata; class Mammalia; order Rodentia; family Petromuridae; genus Petromus; species Petromus typicus. Next base: position 19,805 of record PVIR01014758.1, read on the forward strand.
AGTGACAGCAATAGCCAGGCTCCTTTGAAACATGAAAACGAAGTAGCTTGTGTGTGCCTGGATGGCTGAGCACGGTGAAATGAGCCTCAGGAAAGCAACTCTCTAAGTGGCCCTTCTTCAGCAAGGGTCTCAGGACTCTTTTTGCAAATTAAACCTTGTGCTTGCCATCGGTGGATCTGGATGATTTCTACGATGACCTCAAAGAATCTTCTTGTACCTGTGCAAAGTATTTGGTTTCTTTGTAATAGTGCTAATCTCTTCAACAACCAATCATACCTACCTTGGCGTCAACTTTATACATGGTTTCCTCTAGATCAAAATTTAAGTTTTTCAATTTTTGGATCTCAGTTCTCATTATGAATATGGCTAAAAGTAGCTAGCAGTACCCATGCCAAAGCATGAATGCTGGGATGCCTTGAAATTTCTTTTGCCAGATCAGTTAATTCATGTCATTAATCCTAGTCTGCCACAAAAATCTCAGGAGATGGAAAAACTATAGACAAACTTTCTGCTGTAGTGTAGCATACATGGATTCCGGTATAACTGAACAAGAGTTCTTGTTTTCAACAGAAATCTCAGGAGCCTGGCCTTTACTGTTTACATTCTCAGTCATTTGAGCTATGACAGGATTACTTATCAAATTCTGCCTACAGCACTCTAAGCCTTTTCTACCCTGCATCTTCAAACTTTTCTAAACTCGTCCCATTAGCCAGTGCCAAATGCTTCTGAGCCATATTGTCGGGTACAGACAGAGCAACTAGCCTACTTCTTTGGTACCAATTTTCTGTATTAGCTCCCCCATCCCTGAGGCCAAATACCTGACACCTGCGACTTAGAGGAGAAGTTTAATTTAGCTTATGATTCTAGGGGATTCAGTTCATGGACAACTGGCTCCAAAACATGAACTTTATGGCAGAAGGGCATGGTGGAGCAAAACTGCTTAGCCCATGCAGCTGAAGAACAGAATAAGGAAGAGGACCACAGCTAAAAGGGCCAGGGATGAAATTCAGATCCCAACATAATGTCTCCATGACCCACATTTACTACTCCACTGAGTGGTTCCCAAGCCAAACAAGTTCACACAATTAAACTTAACCACCACATGGATCATATGATCGCTCTATTTTTATTTTTTCAGGAAGTTTTTCAAGTATTTCAAAAACATTCTCTCTCCCCCCATCCTTCTTTCTTTCAGACACACACACACACACACACACACACACACACACACACACACACACCTCACAAAAATACAGTTATATTTTGAGACACAGTTCATGTTTTCTGGCTTTAAAAAAAATATATCAATGCCCAACACTACTCTGTTAAGAAGGCTTTCTATTCATGATTTTGTTTTTTTTGGTACCCAAGATCAAACTCAGGACCTTGCACTTGCCAGGCAGGTGTGACACCAGTGACTTGCATCTCCAGCTCTACTCGTGATTTTTATTAGATGGAATTGTGGTTGCATTTCAGGCCCTTGCTGGTGATTAGCCAATTCACATTTCTCCCTCTGATTCTTCCATTAGTAGAAAAGACTAGAGGCCTTTCTAGAATTTCTTTGGTAGAAGATAAGTCTAGAATTTAGGAATAAATCACTGCCTGGGGATTTAACTCAGTGGTTCTGACACCTGCCTCAAAAATACAAGGTCATTAGCTTGATCCCAGTAAAAAAAAAAGTCACTGCCTAGAAATAATCCTAATGAAAAGTTACTTCTTTTACTGCCAAAGCCCCACTCACAAAGACAAGGGAAGATAAATGGAGAACTGCTTTTGTGGGGGGGTAGGATAATAATCATGTGAATCAGAATATAGAAAGGGAAACTTTTAGAAGAGCTGAGACACACACTAGCCTGAGGACTGCCCGGGAAGACAATAATTCACAGGAGGGGGATATAATAATTCACAAGTGGTGGACCACACAGTCCTCCTTTCTCTTAGTTGTACGACCTTTTATTTCAGGAGGCCCTTCACTCTTACCTTGTTTTCTAGGAAATGTCAGAAATTTACCCTTCACTCTTACCCTTCACTCTTACCATATGCTTCAGGGACACCAAGAATAGAATCTTGGTGACTGATATGGGACAGAACATGGCTGAACCTCGTCCAGTCAGACGACAGCCTATGATTTCTCATTGTGTAAAACTTGTCCCTTCCCAGAGAGGTGAGTCTGCTAAAGATGGGGCCTGAAGAACAAAACGAGACTGAGGAACTGGGTGTTTACCATTTTGGACAATCCCTGATCAAGACTTGCCTGAACCCAGAATTCTAGCTTTGTATTTCATCTAAATGGATTAACCATTATTATTATTATTATTATTATTATTATTATTATTATTATTTAAACCAGTGATATTAAGTTTTGTATAACCTGCAACTTAAAGCCTCTTAACTTTCAAAGAGTTCTTGGTAGGTAAAGCTAGTTCAAAAGCCGGAAAAGAGACTGATTTCTGTGAGAAGCTAAAGAGGACAGGCCAGGGCAAAGAGGGAAATGATGGGGGGGGGGTGCTGGGAGTGTAGCTCAGCAGAGCACTTGCGCACCATGCACCAGGCCCTGGGTTCAATCCCAATACCACAAAGCAAAAAGGAAGGAAACGGTTTGAGAACAGCAAAGACAGTAGGTTCTGGTGATTTAGGAAAGTACTGCTGAGGTAACAGGCAGGCAGCAAAACAGATGTTTTATGCAGATCTGGTACGACCTGCTAAGCTCAGGGTGGGTCATTAAACAGTGACTAAATACAGTCCTCAGTGAGGTGTGGAGCCTGACTAACATATATCCACCTATGTTTACACAGTCAGCACCTCTTAAAGTGTGTCAGTGATGAAAGTGACCAAGCCTGGGAGTGACCGTGGGCCAAGCAAGTGACAAGCTGAGGCAAAACTGCAGGTGTTTACATCTTGGGGAGGGAAGTGGACCATTATCAGCCAGGCTCTGGGTAAGCAGGATGTTCTGTGGCTGGGGATTGAGCTCAGGGGCATCGCACCTCCCTTGCAATCCTAAGGTCCTGAGTTTGATTCCTGGTATTGGGGGAAAAAAGCCAGGCATGGGGGCTAACACCTGTAATCCCAGAACTCGTGAGGCAGAGGCAGAAGGATTGCCTTAAATTCAGGGCAAGCCTGGGCTACAAAGTGAGTCCAGGGCCAGCCTGAACTATGAAGTGAGACTCTGTCTCCAAATAAATGTCATAAAATCTTATGTTAATCCTAAAGGAAGGAGGCTTCTCAGGCTGAGAGTGCTGGCTCTCCGTGTGATCAAAGTACAGTGGGGTCTATGAAGTATGATCACACTCTGCTGGCTAGTACAAGTTCTACTCACCCCAGCGCTCCCCAATCCAGAAGCTCCGAAAGTGGCAAAAGACATGGGAAGAGTTCTTGCCTTAGCACCTCAAGATGCCAAGTGTTCAGTTAGGAAATTATTCCAATTTGGAAGTGTTATGGAATGTAACTGTTCTTAGAGAGTGAATGGGAGGCCAACATCAAAGAGAGAGAGGAGGCACCAGGTGTGGAGATGGTGGTTACAGATTAAAGAAGACAAAGTTTCATCAGATCACTGGAAAAAATTTTCTTACTTCATTTGCAGTGAGCTAAATCCAAAAATTACTAATTATTAGAAATCAATATTTTCTGACATTTCCTAGAAAACAAGTTCATTGTAATACTATAAGCTAGGTTTATAGAATACTTTCCATATTTTTAGTACCTTGTTAACTATAAGATATACACCATCTTATTTTATTCTTACAAAAACTCTATAAGGTATGTATGTGTGTGTGATTCCACTTCAAAAGAGCATGCCAAGAAATGCAGTGATTAAGATATTCACCAACAGGGCCGGAGAGTTAGCTCAGTGGTTCTGGCGCCTGTCTTGCAAGCA
>PVIR01014758.1:23778-39730 GCA_004026965.1 Petromus typicus
CCCGGGTTCGATTCCCCGGTAACCACATAACAATACTGGGTGTGGAGACCCACACCCAGCAGCAACCAGTACCACATACCACAGTGCCGGGTGTGGTGGCTCACGCCTGTAATCCCAGCACTCGGGAGGCAGAGGCAGGAGGATTGTGATGTGAGTTTGAGGCTGAGCTGAGGGCCAGCCTGAACCACAAAGCGAGACCTTGTCTCAAAAAACCTAAAGAAAAAAAAAAAGATATTCACCAACAAATCTAGTAAAGAGACTCAGCTTTCAAAACTGCACTATACAGGAGCAAAAAGAATAGCTTTGAGAATGTCATTCTTTCATGCTGAGTTCTCAAAGGCCAATTTGAATAAGCCTCAAGATTTTTAAAAGAAGCTGTTTAAATAATTGTAACCAAAAGAAAAGAATATGGCACATAGTTCCCATAGGTTGAGTGGCCATAGCAATGCTAATATTATTTCAAAGAGTTTTTATAATTGTAGAACATAATACAAAAAGCTATAAAGATAATTACCTGGATGAATTACTATAATACATTATTATAAGGCAAACACTCTTCTACCATTGAGCTCAAGAAACAGAAACTGGGGCCTACTGAGCCTCCTCTGGCCACCTCCCATCACAGGGCCCTCTCTCGGCCAAAGAGTCACAGGCCGACCGAGACACTCACTTTCATGCTTTTCCATATCGACTTATCATCCAAACTGAAGGGTTTCTTTTCTTACCGCCTCTGTCAAATCTGCTTGATCAATTATGTCTCTCTCTCTCTCCATGCTGTCCCTGTTTTCCTCTCAAAGAATAACTGTTGAAGAAATCAGGCCATGTAAACCTGCAAACTGGCAGTTCTGAGCCTGGATGTGGCTGAATGCATCATTGCACATATTATAAGTCGTTAGTATGGACGTAGCCATAAGGAGGGTGTCAGGTGGATTGAAACACAAACACCTGGCTTGTCAAATTCACAAGAGCACTAGAACTCGGTTCCCTGAGTAGAAACTTCCTTTTTACTTTCATGGCTAATAAAAAACTTTGATACAGTTAATAAAAAACATTGATACTGTTGCTTTGAGATAATCTGCTTCTTCCTTCCTTCATGTCCAAGAAAATATGGTAAAGAAAAAAAAAAAAAAAACCACATTGTAGGCTGGGGATGCACAAGATTCCGAGTTTGATCCTCAGTACCACAAAGAAATAACAACAAAAACCCAAAATGAAATACCAAGAACAACAACAATAAAAGCACATTGAACATATAAAGAAGGAGAAAAAAAAGTAAAAACAAAAGATTTTTCTTAGGAAAGAACTGGAAACGATCAACAACCTCTACCCAGCCCTTTGACTGTTTGAAAATTTTGGCACTTTGCTTTAAGAGATAGTGCTGTGCAGCTACTGGAGGAAAAGAGATGGATGACAGCAAAGCAAAAGCCAATGAGGGCAATATAAAACTCATTGCTATTTTTCACAAGTATGGCAAGACAAGCATTCATTTCTTCCTCCACATTTACTCTTACCAAGACATTCTTTTTAAGCCTCAGTCTTTAGCAATGTCCTTCAAGCATGAAATAAAAATAACTTTGTCCTTAAACCCACTTGCTATAAGATGTTGGTTTGAGTTATTGGACATGAATTTCCTTACACGAACAGTGCAGATAATGTGTACCTTACCAGGTTATTAGGGGCTCAAATTAGATAATAGGTATAAAGTGTCACATGGTAAATGCATAACAAATGTCAGTCTCTTTGCTTCGCCTCTTCCCTGCCAAGTTGTATCAATTTTCCTTTAAATCTGTTGACTTTTTCAAAATTCAAGGACTTGAGGATCAAAAGTTCAAGTAAAGGACATATGGATTCTGAATCTTTCATCTTGCCTTATGCAGAACAAGCCTTTGGAATAATGTCCTTGTGAATTTAGTTATTAGCAATGTGTTCACTGCTAGAGAACCCAGAAGGACACCCTCCTTTGGGGTGTTCGCCCTCATTTGTGGTGTTTGCCCTCCTTTGCGGTGTTGACCTCTCTTCCTCACTTGCCCAACCCTCGGCCGCTCTTCCGGCTTGGTCCTTATTTCTTCCTCCACACATTAGGAGGGGCCCGGACAATTTTTTTTTTTTTTTTTTTTTTTTGAGACAGGGTCTCGCTTTGTGGTTCAGGCTGGCCCTAAACTCAGCCTTCAACTCACATCACAGCAATCCTCCTGCCTCTGCCTCCCGAGTGCTGGGATTACAGGCGTGAGCCACCACGCCCGGCACTGTGGTATGTGGTACTGGTTGCTGCTGGGCATGAGTCTCCACGCCCAGTATAGTATGTGGTTACCAGGGGATCGAACCTGGGTCCTTGCGCTTGCAAGACAGGCGCCGGAACCACTGAGCTAACTCCCCGGCCCCCCGGACAATTTCTACTTCAAACCTAATTTTACCTGTGAGGAAGCTGAGACCCTAAGGAATTGAGTGACTTTGTCAAGTATGTGTAACGAGCTGGACAAGAGCTTCTAACAGCCTGCTGCAAATTAGATGTCTATAGGGTCAGCAGGTAACAAATGAGAGGGACCGAAAGGGGGCCCACCTAGGAGAGTTTACAGTGATCCCGTCGAACCTGGGTTGCTAGAATATCTAATATTTAAGATGATGGTGGAAACTTGAAATTTTACAGTTAATTTCATTTTTAAATGTTAGCAGAAACTTTTCCAACTTTTCTGCAAGTCAAATAAGACACATTTAGTGGCAAGTTCGAGGCCTCTGCCTCCTGCTAACTTTAATTTGAATTTACTTTATTTAATTTACTCTGATCCTTGTACTTTCCACTCAAAAATAAAAAAAAAAAAAAAAAAACAAAACAAAGAAACAAAAAAACCCCAAAACTACAACAAAACAGCAAAAACTCCAGTGGCTGCTGATTATCGACAAGATAAAGTCTAAACTTCCTCACCAGCCTGTAAGGCCTTTAAGCCCATTAAGGTCCACTGGCAAAGCCCCCAACTCTCTTTATACCTTACGGTCAGTCTCTGGCCCCCCTGCAACCAGCAGTGACCAAACGAACAGTTCCGAGAGACACCTGCCTGGACCATGGAGGCCACTCCTTGGTCCCCAGGTCTTTTGTTTGGTGGAGTGCCCATGTGTTATCCTATCTCCAAATGTGGTCTGTCCACATGCTTAGCTCCAACGGCATGCCATAAACACAAGCCCGACGGGCCAGGCTGAAAGCCACCTTGCCCTGAATCTCCGTAGGTTCTTACACCCCCACACGACACTTCTACTCGTTCTGAGGCTGCTTACCTCATCCCAAGTGTATAATAGTGTCTCCTGAATGAAGAGGCTGGGTCTTGGACTGTACTGAATTACCCCACAGTGCTTGGTACGCAGCTCTGAGCTCAAAACACATTGTAGAACATTATCCTGTTGCACTGCAAACTTGTGGATCCAGTATAAAAAAATATCCTCTTACAGAACCCAGTCATGTATATATTTCTACCAGGGTATTTACACAAGTAGGCTCCCGATGGCCAAAGGGCAACAGCCTCCCCTCTGACTCTCCCAAACGACCGAGATGTTCGCCAGAAATGGTCCCGTTTCTTCCTGAGACAACACAGCTTCTAAGTGGCCATGTTAAACCTTCTCCTCTTTCATGGAAGCGTTTCAGTGGAGCTGGCCTCTCTGACTAGGATAAGGTTAGCGGATCAGAGAGGATGGAAATTCCTCTGCAAGGCACACACAGCAGGCTATCAACAAAGAGGCTCTGTCCAGATATTTCAGATGTGTTATGGTGGACAGAAGCGAGCCTCACTAAATCCTTGCTGTCCAGCTCCACAAGTCACTTTTATCTCATCCTTTGTTTCTCTGAAGCCATCCCCATATTCGGCCACCTCAGTTTGTTAGTGTAAAAGGAATAATAAAACAATAGTTGGCCTCCATTTTATTTTATTGGCCTAACCAACTCTAGAGATAGCCAATAAAGTATTTGTTGAATGGCTTAAAAAAACCTCCATTTTTACTTTTGCGTACATCAAAAATCTGTGATTATCTTTTCAGTAATAACCAAAAGAATAAATACCACAGTCTCCTGAGATGGTCTAAATTTGTACAATAATGAAAAAGGCCGGCATAGTTTTACTCAAACCAGCAATAGTTGTAGATGTCAGCAAAGTGTTTGGACTAGCATACGCCCGACACACCCTTCTAACAGGAGCAGCACTCACTGTCAGACAGGTTAGGCCTTGCAAACCTTATTTGCCTTGCATTTATGTCACATGAGAATCTGTTTTCGGGTATCAGAGAGACAAGACAATCAAGAATTCCAGGAAGTGTTAAAGAAATCTAATGACCCCAGAGGTTTCCGCCATGACAACAATATTATCCTCTGTTTGAAAGATGCTGTAGTAGGTGACAGCTACTAACTCTTAATATGATTACCAAGGAAGGATGATTCTTATACTTTTTGGGGGAAATTCTTCTTAGTGTAAGCATAGCAGGAGAGATACACTCAAAGGCTTCATATGAGATGTGATTCTCTAATTCTTGTGGCTGGAAGGAAGGCGACATGGGATGTCTCTTGGTCTCTCCACTTTTTCTATTTTAGTATCTTTTGTGGTAAGACAGACTTGAAACAATACTCTCTCCTTTGAGGAAAACCTGTTAGGTGGATATGTATATTTATTCTTTGTACAAATAAATTGTCATCTGAGTTCAGAAACTGACATTTGAGACTTTTCAAACATAAAAGGAATCTAAACCTTTGATACTGGTTAAGATCCCCCACTTAGACCAACACCAACAAATATTTTATGATTGTATTTTTGTGACATGGAAAGACTCAGGGTTTTGCTAAAGAATAAGAACAAAGTAACACACTTATGAAAGCAGAAGGAATCCTGGAACCACCACATCAAGCTCCCTGGCCCCCACTTGAAAGACCATAAATACTGTTGGGGACACGGCTGGGCCAGAACTTTTTTGTGATCTGAGACCCAGCTAAGAATAAATGGGCCCCGCTCCGATCCCCTTTGATCTCTTTCGATGTGTATTTAAAGGGTAAACTGGTGACGTTTAGGCTGGCAGTGTTTTCCCAAAGGGCCGGGAATGAAGAGCAGGACAGCCACGCTGCCGCTGCAACCTGAGAGCGTCAGAGTCCCTCGCAGGGAAATGGAGCCGCAGCGCTCTGCACGAGGGGACCCCAGGGACGCCTGGGGCTGACGCGCGGATGCCCTTCAGGACTTCCTGCTTCAGGAAACAATGCCACTTTTTTGGTGTACTGTAAAAGGATCCTAGGGTGAAAATGGGTGAAAATTCACCCCGCGTCCCTGGAATCCTCTGGGAGGTGAGGGCTGGCTCGGCCTGGAGAGGGACGCAGAGGCCCAGCGATGGGCCCGCAGGGGCCAGGCCCAGGCCCCGGACCTCGCCCTCCAGCCCCTCCCAGGGGGTCAGCCCGGTCTGTGCCCCGGCGGGGGCGGCCTTACCTGGTTCCTGCGGTACCACCCGCCCGACAGCGAGCCGTTGCCCGCGCCCGGCGCCCAGTAGGTCAGGTTCCCGGCCAGCTCGTCCAGGGCGGCCACGGCCGCATACCCGGGGCCCGCGCGCTCCGGCGCCGCCATCAGGTCCGCCTGGCGCCGGGCGGCACGGCGTCCCGCCTGCAGGCCGCGCGTCGCCACTTCCTGAGGGCCCCGGTGAGGCCACCTGCCCCGCCCCCCACGCTGCAGGTGCCGAGCCCTGCGCAGGTCCCCGGGAGCCCCCGCGCGTCTTCCTGGCCACACCTGGCAGTCCTGGCCGCGCGGCGCCGCCTGCCCCAGGGCGCGCGCTTAGCTGATACTTGCCCAAGTGAATGGCAGGGAAAGGAACATTGAGTAATGCAAAGCTGCCACTTTCGTCATGTCTCCGTGACCGGTCCGGTCCTGTCACATGTGTGGGGATGTTATGTACAGACTTAACGTTTTTGCACATGGAAAAGATAGGGGGGGGGTTCCCCAAAAATATTATGAGCGAGGGAGATAAAGATCCTCGAAATTAACCCTAGGGCCAACCCTTAAGAGATTCTTAGGAAGCTCTCTCTAGCGACGGGACCCCGTTGGGTAACTGGTGGCTGGGCAGAGTTTCCACCACAGAAGAACAGAGGAAATCCTGAACACTTGGCAGGTAATGCACATAAAATTTAGGATGTTATAAACAATCCGAAAAACTCTAACCAGATGTTCTGGTTTGACTGGTTTTCAGATTCTGTGTTAGTTACCTGCTCTTGGGGAAGAGCCCCTCCTTCTTCTTGAGAATTCTGTGACCTGGGATTCTACCCTGTTGCCCAAAGCACTGGGACTTGGAAATCTTTTGTGTACACAGTGCTGAACTTCTTACATAACACACTTCCGATGACCTCACAAAAAAGAGCTCTTCCTGCAAAGAGCACTGCTGTCTAGCAGGGAACAGAGAGAAGGCTGCGACTGCGCATCGAGAACTATGCAAATAAGAGAAGAAAGTGAGAAAAAGTCATTTTCAGTGCAGAAAAAACAAGTCATCTTGGAAGTTGTGTACTTTCTTGCTTACGCAACCACAAAGCCTAATGAACATTTAAGAGTGGCTGAGGTAGTTAACTCTTCCTGATTTTAAGAGATTGATTCATTTTAAATAAATATCTGGGGGAAAGAGTATATTTGGTTTTGGTGTTTTATTTTGTTTGTATTGTTTTATTTTTGAGACAGGGTCTCACCATGTAGTTCAGGGTACCCTTGAACTTACTATGTGGCCTAGATTGGCCTTAAACTCTTGATGGTCCTCCTGCCTCAGCCTCCCAAGTGCTGGGGTTATAGGACGGCACCACCAGGCCTGGCTGAAATAGTCTGTGATATTTTCTATAACATCTCATCAATTTGGGTTGATGACTTTATTAAATGTTTTTCTCTTGTTATACTTTAGGGTGCAAGTAATAGAATGTCACACAAAAATGGCTTAAAAAAATAAAGATCTTTTATCTCAGAGGAAATGTTCCTCTATGTGGGTTTATGCTCTTATCACTTCTATTTTTCTGCTCTGTCACACCTGAAAGCTTGGCCACCTTTGGAAAGGAAAACTTCCAGAATCCCTCTCTCAGCTTTCCTTCTCACATGCCATTGGCCAGGACTGTGTCACATGCCCATGTTCTACCTGCAAGGGAGGCTGGGAAGGTGATTTGGAGCTGTGAGAGTGGCAGTGAGCTCTGCCAGCCAGAAAGAACAAGGAAAGAGTGAAGGTGGTGGGAGGGGACCAGCAGTGCCTGGCATAATCACTCCTGAGTGTTTTCTGTGAGCCAGATTGTAAGGAGTCACGCACACACAAATCACGGAACCGATCCTGTTACTTTCCTGTTTAAAATGCCTTGAACCCTTCCTGCGAACACTATAAAGTTCACACGTTCTCAACCTGACACATGAGACACTTTATAATCTGGCCTCTGTACTCAGCTACCCTCAGCTTGTTTCCATTTGATTTTTTAATTTAAAAAAGAACATTGTCAGTTTCTTTATATTTGTTGAAAATCTCCTGTTTGGAAGAAGACGGTGTTTGGTACAGAAAAGATGTGATGCAGAGCTTACGTCGTGCTGTTCCGGCAGATTCCAAGATGCCACCGCCATGGCTGTCGCTGTCCTAGTGAGCGTGGGTGGCTGAAATGAACAATTCGTGACCAGAGTCTCTTCCCACACAGTTCACAGGAGGCGGCAAGAATGCCGCAAGAACTATTTTGGTCCCAGCCTTGTGGGCGCGGCTGTGGAGACTGTTCCTGCTTTGCGAAGCCCTCTGCCTCTTGCAGGGTTTCTTTGGGGATATCCTGTTCCCTCTGCAGGATGCCAAGCATTTCATCAACCCTTTGCCCTCACGACGTGGAAATTTGTCCTGCCCAGTTACTGTGAAGTATTCTCTTCTGATGACGTAACACTTGAAAGTGCACTTCACCATGAAGTTGGAGAGCAGGTTATATTCCGCCCACCTTGCTTGGAATCATACACTTGCACAACTCATGAAACTTTTAAAAAATTCATCTGCAGCTGAGTGTGGAGGTGTGTGCCTGTAAACCCAGCACACAGGAGGCTGAGGCAGAAGGATCCCTGCAAATTCAAAGCCAGCCTGGGTTACATAGTGAGCTCAAGGCCAGCCTGGAAAACATAGTGAGACACTGTCTAAAAACAAACAAACAAAAAAGATTTTTTGCAAGAATCAGTCATCACTAGTTGTTGCAATGACAAGTTCATGAGTGCAAAAGGGACCTTCAAGGACAGGGAACTGCTGCCTAGCAGGCAAGAGAGAGAAGGCTGTGAACATCTCCTACACAAGAGCAGGGACTTAGGTAGATATGAACGCAGCCGTCTCACATCAGACGTAAAAGCCAACTCCAGATTAGAGGCTTCAATGAGCAGGGCAAAACTTTAGATCTTTTAGAAGAACATCTGAGGCAATCTCTACAAAGACAGTTTGGCAACTGTTGGCATATGAAGAGTGAAGACAGATTTCCTGCATCCCATTCTGACTGCACTGCTCACTTGCTGTGCAGTTTTGATCTAGTTGCTTAATTTCTCTGAGGTTCATAAATACCTGAAGCATCATAGCCAGCAAATCCGATTACTGTTTACAACCTTAGACTAGAAAGGGATCAGTTAGATGAATACAGAAGCACAAAGCACAGTGAAAAGTACTGTAACTGTAACAACAAAAAGCCTATAATTTTGTACATTGACATCATAAAATGTGAAAAGATAAAGTCATAAACCAAGTCACATGTTTGATTGATGGAGTCATATGCAGAGTAAATAACTCCTGTGGGTTAATAAGAAAAAAAATCAGAGCACCTAGTAGCCAAGCAGGTAAAAACATAAGTAGGCATTTGTCATAAGAAAAGTTTCATAACATTTTATAAAATGAAGATGAGTGTGTGAATTTCACTCTTAGGTACATCTCCAGAGATCTTCCTACACAGAGACACAAACAGAGATATACCAGCATACTAGCAAAAAACAAGACAAAAAACTCAAAACAAAACAAAACAAAAACCATGGAGACAGCTCAGTGTCCATCAATAGAAATAATGGCTGAGTTTTGATATGTTTATAAAATGGAATATTACACAGTGATGCAAGTGCCTTAACCTCAGACACCTGCAAACCACATTAACATCATGAACCCCACAAACACAATGTAGAGTTTTCAAAGCAAAGCTCTAGGGGTTTATGTACGGTATGAGCCAGATATACACAGCATTGCACAAAACATTGTCTAGTAGTATATCTATGTAAAAAAACCCTACAGAGCAAGGGATGATAAGGGCGATCTTTGCATACTGGATAAATACAGAAATTGGCAATGTTCTAGTTCATAAATTTAGTGGTGTGTTAGATAGGAATTCATTTTATTATCATTTTTGAAGATATACATTTATGTCTTATGTGCTCCTTTCTAGCTGTATTTCATAATGAATGTGAAAAGACTAATCCAACAAAAGCAAGGATTTGTGGGCAGAAGTTTCAAAAGTTCAAGATTGGTAGACCTGGAGTAAATGCTGTTTCTGCTCTTTGTCTGCTGCATGACTCTGGACAGACACTGGGTCCCCTAATTTCTAAAGTGGGGACAATAATATTTATCTCCAAGGCTTTTGTGTACATTAGGGAGTAGAGAATGTGAGCGAAAACCCCTGGTACTTCAGCTCGGCTCACCAATGCTCACCTGGGCCAGGAGCCCAGGGCAGGGAGTTGCCCAAGCAGGTTGGGAGAGCAAGTGCTGCAAGAAGGCTGCCCAGACCCAAACGGGATGACCGCTGTGGGGCACAGAGGCAGGTGGGGATAACCAGGGCCGGCAGAAGGTCGAGCACAAGTACAGACACGGAGGCAAAGGAAATCAGACTTCATGAGATCCACACGAAACAATTCCACGGCAGTCGGGTGAGACGAGATTCAGATTTCAGTGTCCGAGGGGATTGGTTCTAAGACCCTCCAGATACAAACTCAAAGGATGCTCAAGGATGCAAGATGGCATAAGGTTTGTCTATAACCTGTGCTTGTCCTCCAGGGCACTGTAAATCACCTCTGCACTCCTCATGATGCTCAATGCGATGCAAGTTCTATCTAAACGGGAGCTAGGACAGATCCCTGACTTTGGGCAGATGGGGATTCAGTGGGAAACACTGGAGAGAGAAAGGCAAGTTAGGGGCATGTTGTGACTCGCGTGAAGAGGTGTGAGAAAGGATGGAGAGAAGGAGAGAAATGTAAGAAATGCCGAGTTGGGGAAGCAGCAGGAGCCTACTGGTGGGGCAGGGAAGCAGGAAGAAGAGTGCAGAATGTCTGAGAGTTGGGGACACTACGTGTAAAAGCAGCACGTTTCCTGGGGGTGGAGAGGGCCAGTTTATGGGAAAGGGTCAGTTCAGTTTGAATTTGATACTGAACTTGGGAAGCTTGTGGCGCATCCAAGCAGAAAGGGGTGCACTGGGTACCCAGAGGTGCAAGGTGAAGGCAGGGCCAGGACACAGATTTGTGTGTCGCCACCTAAGAGGTTGGCTGGGGAGAGCACATGGCCAGCATCTTTTAGACCATGGTGAGCAGACTTCTTCTGTAAAGGGATAGATAGTAAATATTTTAGGCTCTGTAAACCATATGGTCTGTGTCACAACTCCTTTGCCACTGCAGAGTGAAAGCAGCCACAGACAACATGTGAGTAAACAGACATGACTGTGTTCCTATAAAACTTTATTTACAAACACAAGAGGATGACTTGAGTTGGCCCAAGGGCTACAGTTTGCAAATTCCTGTTCCAGAGAGAAGAGCTGAGTACAGAGCACCATGTCAACAGGGATCACTTGAGAGGTGAGAGATGGTTTGTTGTGTGTGAGTGACAAGTTTCCAAGCCAAAGGGACATTAATTAGCTCACCTAGATGCTGGGAAGTCATGATGGCCACTGGACTTGGGAGCCTGATCTAGGTGTATGTATTTCTTTCTTGTACCTCACAAGGGTGTCACAGCCACAGTGGCTCCTGGTATTTATCTTTAGAGCCCAGATTCATGAAGTAAAGGGAGTGGGCAGATTAGATCACTGCTCTCAGTTCTTCCTGCCCACATATGCTAGGGTATTTGCATGATAACCCTCACCCAGTGCTAACTAACTGCAGCTTTTCCCATTAGAAGAATCTGCCTAGTAGTGATGTTGGACTTGGTTGGCCATCTTTTTGCTTTAGGCAATAGAAATGTGAATGAAGTGACAGTGTGACCAGTCAGGCCAAGATATTCAGAGGTATCCCCTGTTTTACTTGCCCTGTGATCCTGGGTCCCTTCCTGAGAAGACAATCTCCACCAAGGGAGAATCAAGAAACCTGTGCTGCAAATCAGAGGGCAGTTCTTATTCTGCTCAGCACAGCCACATTGTCTTTGTTGACTCCTGGGCAAAAAGGAATAAGTAAACAACTTTTGGTTGTTAAAAGCCACTGAGATTTTGAGTGTGTGTGTTAGACAGCAAAAGCGATATATTAATGTATTCTCAAACAAACTTCTAGGAATATTCCAGGTGAAAACTAATTGGCCTGATTTGGACACGTGACATATCCTAGCACCAATCACTGAGATGGAGAGATTTAGTATTATGATTGGCCCTTTTGGGTCATGGCCCGGATCTATTCAGACAAATGGCATCGCCAAGGTGAAGGATCTGCTGCGCAGACAAAAGCAGTAGCCAGGACTGGAGAAAGCTGGCATAGAGAAGCACCGTGCAAACTTGGGCAGAAAGAGCTACAAAAACGACGGTGTGCTGAACAACGTCAAGGCTGCAGAGAAGTTGAGACAACAGATGAAATATGTTTATTGGTTTTGACAACAGTGGGAAGGTGTTACTGATGGTCTTTACCTGAGCAGTTTCAGGAGAGTAGGGATGACAGAGTATTTGTGAGGAGAATATTTTCATAGCACTGGAATATTTTTCAAAGCACTGTGGAAATGGCAGTTATTATTTAAAAGAACTTCAGATAAGAGGTAGTTTAGGAACCAGATAGGGAGAACCAGGAGCTTATTTGGACATCACTTTGAAGTCATAGGAGGGAAAGGGGAACTCTGGGATCAGATCATGCTTG
This sequence comes from Petromus typicus, assembly GCA_004026965.1. NCBI lineage: Eukaryota > Metazoa > Chordata > Mammalia > Rodentia > Petromuridae > Petromus > Petromus typicus. Next base: position 35,832 of record PVIR01014758.1, read on the forward strand.
AAGCCAATTCTCAGGGCTGAGTGAATCCTAGAGGCTTCAGCCAGGGCAGAGAGACCAAGAGCTGGAGCTCTCAGTGTGACCCTCAGGCCCTGCGGCAGAATTATGTTCCAGGGAACCGGACAGGAAGGGGGGATCTAAGCAACGTGGACTTTGAAACAGTGGGGTTTAGTGAGGGCTCACTAGAGGGAGGTGGGTGGGTGGAGGGAGGAGAGCACTGATAAGAGCATCTGGTAAAATCCCCCCACCCCCACGCTTGACTGAGAAACAAGGACGGAGCCGCCCTAAGCACAAGCACTCAGTTGACAAACTCCCCTGCCCTTTCAGACTCTGACCTTCTCTTGACTTCTTTCACAGTCTCTTTTCCTGCCTCCTTCTGCCCTGTCCCTCTTGGCTTTACTGACTCTGGAGTAGGGAGGCTGATGGAAGTTAGATCCCACCCCGACGAGTCCTCCCCTCTGCTGCCTCCCTTCTGCTGTATTACAGGGTCTCACTGCTTGTCCCTTTGTTCATTGCTTTCAAGGAGGCATCTGGGAACGCATGCACACCAAGGTATTAGCGCAACAGAGCTCCTTCTGCAGTTACTTGCTTTCTAAGTGGATTCTCTTGGTAACAGTTCTTAACCCAAAGGAATATTTCTGTCTCAGTAAGAATTTGGGCAGATGGGGCAGGGGGAGTTGTTCCTGCAGTCTTACCACAAAGGAGATTTGTTACTAATAAGCCTTGTCCTCAACTTGAGAAAGTACTGAGGGAAATGAGATGAGAAATTTAATTTTAGAAATAAAATATTTAAGGTGATGACATGTTTTGACTACAATTTCTAAATAAAAATGTCCAGAGTGAGAAACACAGGGCTGGCCAGTAGTCACAGGTCCAGTCAAGGGGTCGTTCCATGCATCGTACAGAGTCCTACCTCCCTCCTTCAGCAGAGGAGTTACAAATACCCTAACTTCTGTTATTTCATATGATCCTCACTAAAGGTTTGTAAAGTAGGCAGAACATTTGCATTTTAGAAAAGCAAAGAGATCAATTTAGAGAATCTGAATGCTTATCTAATATTCTCTACTGGTTTGTGCCAGGGTCAGGGCTTCTGCTATTCTGCTATTCTGTCACTGCTATTAAGACAGTCTAGGGCAGTGACGATGAACATGCAATGTACATGCTGCAGTGAGCTCTTAGTATGACCGAAAGCACTAGAAGATTTGCCATCGCTGGTCTAGGGAGTGGGTATATTAGTCAGGGTTCTCCAGAGAAACAGAACTAAAATGATCAATGATATAGATAAAAATAGATGAACAATAGATAGGGACATACATTTATTTTAAAGAATTGGCCCACATTATTACAGAGGCTGAGAAGCCTCAAGAGCTTCTGTCTGGAGACCAGAAGAGCCAGTGGTGAACCTTCAGTCCAAGTTCAAGGCCTGAAAACTGGGAAAGCTCAAAGGCAGGCAGGCTTAAGATCCAAGAAGAGCTGTTTTTTTTTTTTTTTTTTCAGTTCAAGTCTGAAGGCAGGAGAAGACCAGTGTCCTGGCTTAAGCATTCAGGAAGGAGTAATTCTGTCTTCCTTGGCCTTTTTCTCTGTCTGGGTCTTGACCAGATGGATCAGGTCCCCCTGTACGAGTGAGGCCAGTCTGCTTTCCCCAGTCCATGGACACAGATGTTACACCCACAGGGAGACACCCATTTGTCTTCTTTCTCTGGATCCACGGGACCAACGAGTCTTAGATGGGGAAGACTGCAGGTCCTGGTAATTCTCTTTCAGTGCTGTGGCACTTTGGGTTCTGCATGAGTGCATTGGGGGCGCGATGGAAGCCATTGCCCAATATAGCAGCCCCCCATAGCACTGTCCCACCATGGGCTGCCCTGAATGTCCCCAGGACACCTTTCTGTCCGGGGTGGGCAGGGTGAGCTATGAGCACAGTGATATGCTGTGAGATGCCACAGGTGCTTCAATGCTGGCTCTGCCCCAAATCAGCTGTGTGACCCTGGACAATGCCCTTTACTTTTCCGGGGCTTGTTTCTGCATCTGTGAGTTGAGAGGTGTGGTCTAGATGGTCACTCAGAAAGTCTCTAACACTGAAGTGGGAGTCTATAAGAACTGTATCTTCTTCACTTTATAGCAGATATTTTATTCTCCTGTGCAGTTAAAGGAGCATAGAAAGGCTCTACAAGGCACTCAGTTTGAACTAGAATGCACTAAGCTTCTACGCATGGACAGGCAGTGTCATGAATGGTAGTTGGACATGGTGTACAGCATTCAGGCAGGCCAGGGCTTCATCTGCACTGGATTCGTGTCATTTTTATCCTGCTTTCCTTCTTTCTCTGCATTCACAGCACTAATGTGTCTTAGATGGAAAAGACAGTAGGGAAAATTCTGGTAATGTGTGCTCTGTCTCTGATCAGCTTTTGACTTTGGGCAAGTTGTTCCTCAAGTCCCAAATTCCTTGGCTTTAAAGGAATAATATTATCCTTGCTTTGTAGGGTGATTCATGAAGATGCCACAGAATTAGCTGTGCCTGACACAGAGTAAACATGCATTTCATCACAATAAAAATAAATAAAATAAATAAATAATAAAATGTTAATTGGCTTTTATTACTTTTACCAAATGCCCAGAATAATTAACTTATGAAAAGAAAAGGCTTATTTTGGTTTACAGTTTTGGAGGAGTCAGTCCCTGGTTGACTGGGCCATTGCTCTCAGGGCCGTAGTGAGGCAGCACACGTGGTGGGAACATGAGCCGGAGCAAAATTGCATATGTCATGAGTTAGGGAAGAGAAAGAGGAAGCGCTGGGACCTCAAGGCCTCCCAAAGGCTCCACCCTCTCTCCAGTGTCACTTCAGGGACTGAGTCTTTAACCCAAGAATATCGCAAATAACATTCTCATATGTTGTACTTCCTGCCCAGGTGCTTTTTCCTCCAATGAAGGCAGCAAGGAAAGGAGAATGTCTTAGTGGAGAGAGGGACGGAGTCACATGACTAGAGAACACGATCAATGAAAGCAGAATGCCTCCACCTGGGTTTTCCTGCAGAACCAGAAAGAAAAACCTTACTTAATGAGGCAAACAAGACAGAGCTGCTCATAAATCATTCTTCCTGTACAAGAAATGGCTTAGTCCTCTGGCTTCTACACTTATTCTGTTTGCTGATTTTACAGTCTACTCAGGGAGACATTCAGAAATGTCTGGACTTCTTTTAAGTCTAGACAGGAGCTATTCACTAGAAATATAATGCTGTACACACACAAAAATTTAAATGTTTTAGTAGCCATGTAAGAAAGGCAAAAAGAAGTAGGCCAATTAATTTTAATAATGGATTTTTCATCTACTATATCTAAAATACCATATCAACATGTAATCAACATAACAATTGTTAATTCTTTATACTAAGTTTGAAACCTGGCATAAACTTTCTATTTGGAGCACATTTCAGTTAAGGCCAGTACATTACAAGTGTTCAATAGGCACGTTCATCTAGTGGCAGTATTTCAGAAAAGCACAAGTCCAGACCAACCAAATAAGGTCAACTCTGTCTTTTCCTCCCACCTCCAGCCTAGCCCTTAGTTCTCTTCTGGTCTAAGGTCCTACTTCTTTCCCAAGTGGCAGCCCTGGAGAATAATTCTTCCAGCTTCTGGGAAGACATGCCAAGCACCCACATGAGTGTGCTTTATCTTAGTCATCTTAGAAAAAAAGAAAACCACATCAGAATGCAACACCAAAACCTCACCATCCATTCCACAAGATACATGTATACAACAGGGAATTGATGCTACCAAACCCTTTCAAGATTGTTATTTGAAGTAAGCAAATATCACTTTTCTCTCTCTGGCCTCTGCTTAGAGAACTTTATTCAATGTGATCTAGCTTGTAGCCAGCTCCGTCTGATAATTTGTTAATTTAA
>PVIR01014759.1:0-26317 GCA_004026965.1 Petromus typicus
ATAAATATAAAAATAATCATTCTAAACAAAGATAATTCATAATAAATATTTATCTATAAACCTTGAATTTTTTTCCATTATTACTTGCCCACTTTGTAACTTAGGGCTGGTTGTATTTGATCTAGCCCTTTAGTTGTGGAAGAAGAAAAATCCTCAAAGTAAAATGAAATATTTAAGATGAATTTTGAAACTACAGGTGGTAATTACACACCTCAAAATATCTAATTAAGAGAAAAACAACAGAAATGTGTAACTGCATCACAACACACAGTGCCCCACTGCTACTCTGACTGACTTACTCTATGAGCAACACTTGTGGATAAAATTACTTGGAATTTCATGAAAGATGAAAATCCCCTTTTCAGCACTGGGCTTTTCTTAAACCAACATTTGTTCCACAGTGTGCTCATGTTGTTCAAACAGGAAAACAATTCAAAACTTGAAAACTACAACTGAAAAAGAAATGTCATTTCAGGCTTATTAAATGATGTCTTGAAAGTAGGCACAGATTATGTTTAATTCATCCACACATACAGAGATCAAAGATCTTTCTTTACAGCAGCAGAACGATGAGTGAGAAACCCATGTATCACCACAGCGCTAACATTGTTTTATGTACAGAGGGCAGGGAGAGATGAAACTGCGTCATTCCCCAAGGCCCTTTAGTGTGCTGAGTCTAAGTATTTTCTTTAAGTACACCACCAGAATGGAACTAGATAAGTTCCCAGAGAGACGCAGTATATAGGGGGAAAAAAAGATTCAGAACTTGCCCTTCCCAAGAAAAAGAAAAGAAAGGAAAAAGTGTTTAAAGGTAAAAACCAGAAGCAGTAAAATCAATACAGCTTCCACATTCAGTTTTGTAGTTGCTAAAATGTACCAGAAAAGCCAGTTCCTGAGGTGAGTAATTGGTTTATCAGAGAATATAAACTAAAAGATATTTTAAAATTATTTTCTCTGTGGCCAGGGATTAACTCAGTGGTTCCAGCTCCTGCTTTGCAAGCACAAGGGTCAGGGTTTGATCCCCAATAATCACATACAACAATTCCAGGCATGGTGACTCATCAAAATCACATACTACAGTGTCAGGCATATTCCAGCACTTGGGAGGCAGAGGCAGGAGAATTGCTGACTTCAAGGCTGAGTTCAGGACCAGCCTAAATTGCAAAGAGAGACCCTGTCTCAAAAAAAATTTTTTTTCTCTGAATTGATCTTAAATATTGTTTCTTGGACACCTTAATCTTTCTAAAACAAGTTCTGTAAAATATATAGCATTTTCATCGTTTTTATTTTTTAAGAGCAATTTAAGTCAATTAAAAACTCTAATCCTGGAAAATTAGTTTTTGATACTTCTTATTACTCAGAATAGTCACTTAAAAATAAGTCAACAGACTCACTGGCACAGATGTTACAAGTAAGCACACAGAAATGTTTGCGTTATGTTTTTGAACTCCATTTCAATTAAAAAATAATTTTATGAAACCAAATATATTACTGTTTGCAAGAAATATGGGTAAGATTCTCAGAAAAAAACAACCCACTAATCCAAGCACTTTACATACTAAATGAATTTATTTTCTCTTCTACTTTGAACACTAGTATGATTTATTTTTACCAGGATATGTATTAAGTCTTATGGAAATTTTCTGCAAGTTCTTCCAAAAGCAAACTCTATCTACAAATTATTCCTCAACCATGGATAGTTCAGTGTAACAGTGATAAATTTATGAGAGATAATAGTAAACATACTTTATCCTCAGAATATCTCATTTTCATGTAGTTATCAAGATTTTGCTTGCTTAAAGAAATGAGCTAGGAATCTCTGTGCATTATCTGAAAAAAATTATGTAATATTTAAATTGTTTCTTATATGTTTGTGGTGTCATGAATGAGAAAAAAATCAATGACTTTCTTAACTATATCCTTAGTCTGTAAATAATTACTGGGATAAATGGAAATTAGGCCTTTATTTTTAATAGTTCAGAAGTAATATATCAAGGTTATCTTTCTAACCTTGATATAACCTGGTTGAATTATGATTATATAGAATTGAAATAATAGAAGTCTATGTGTTGATCAAAACCTGATTAAAATAAAAATCAATGGCAATAGACAATCTCTTGAAATAATTATAAGTTCAGTATTTAAAAATCTACAGATCAAGAACAAACCTAAGGAAATAATCAAATTTTTTTAAAAAACAAAAAGCTACAAGTTAGCAAACTTGACAAAAGAAATAGAAAAAATATTGATATGCTCAAAGTAAGTTCATATTTATTAAGACTGAATTAAGGCTAAATATCTTTCACAAGGAAAATGCCAGTTGCAACTGTCTGATTGGACAGGAGGGAAAATTCAAGTAAGAGCTGTCAAGACCGCTTAGGTTTCCCTAGGATAAAAGAAGAGACCGGGGATGTCATTAGATATTCTGATGTAAATTCCCCATTCCATGTATAGCTTCACTTCAAGGAATTTGCTAATTTCTAAATTGTACATGTGTATGATGTCATGCTGACAAAGAGTAAAAAAGCTATTGAGCAAGAAAATAACGTGGAGAGATTTCAGCTATTTCAAGGATCTCTGAGCACTAAGGAGAGAAGTCCCTAGTAAAAAATGGATTATCTTAAAGTGACTCTTCCTTAGGTGTCTCATCAGGGTGGAATTAAAGTAATGATATCTACAACATTGGGTGATTACCAGAATTAAGCAATATGGATTTAACTACCTCCAATATCCAAGATAAAATTACCAAGAAATAAGTGTGAGTGAGCTAAAGCAATGTTTATGGAAACATAAATTTTCTTTATTTTTTAAATTTTTAAAATCTTTTTTGGTACATTACATATACACACCATGATTGCACTCCATAGTGGGGATTTGTACCAGTATAAGACACAACTTAATTCTCACTTTTTCCCATAGCCCTACCCACCCTACCACGGCCCCCATACACATAAAATTTGTAGGAAACATAAATTTTCTACTTTTGTGTCTCCTAACATTTCTTCTAAGGTGTGGAATAATAAATAAATAAAATATATAAAAAATACACCTTTAACATAATTTAAATAGACTTCACAAACTTTAAAATGATCTTATAAATAAAACAGACAGGAAGCAGTTTTCAATCTTGGCAAGAAGTATCTCAAGCAGAGTCCCCCCTGGACTGGAAAGAATACCTTTTTGACCAGAACAGTGGAATAAAGTACACAGAAGTGCAAAGGTGGGAGTCAGTCTAGAGTTTTGACACTAAAACAGGCACTGAGAGAGAAAATACGTATGCACATATGCATCTGATTCCAAGAGTTACCTTCCTAACAAGTTGTTTCTGGATGGAGAAAAATGTCAAAAAGAAGAAGAGAAATATGCTTTGAAACTGGATAGTGAAGGGGGGAAAGAGCAAGTGCAGAGGATATCATACTCTTGAAAGTAAAAAGGAACCAATAAAATTGAAAATCATATAACTTCTCCCCCACAACAAAAGAAATAAATATCACTGCTCAAAGACTTTGAGGTGTGAGGTATGTTTTCATGCCATGAAAGTACATTGGTGAAGTAGGGACCTGAAATACTGTTAAAAAAAAAAATCAAGATTCAACATAAGTCAGTCATAGGACCCCCCACCATATAAAACAACAGAAACCTGAGGAAAAATATTTAAAACAGTTAAATGTACTCAAGCATTTCAGAAGAAAAAATATTTTTAATGAGAAATTCAGAGTACAAACAGGTGCAAATGATAAGGAATCAACCTAATAAAGGAAAATAACAAAGAAAAAAAAACCAAAATTATAAGATGAATCATAGTCAAAACAATAAAAACATTAGTAATAACCAGAGGAAAATTCAGACAAAGTAAATATGATAAAATAATGACAGAAGGTCAAAGTGCAAGTCATGAAACATAAAAAAAGCAAAGTGTGACTAATAACCTATGTATATAACCAGTGAAGGAGTCAATGAAATAGAAGAAAACTAATATTCAGTATTATAATGAAAATACAGAAGCAAATAAATCTTTCTGGAGTTGAGAGAACTCTTGAAATTGCTTTATGAAAAGAATTTTGGATGATTCAGATCTGTACTATTAACACTATTTACTTGGAAGAGTTTAAAAATTCAATGACAATATCAACTATATTAATTTTTTTAAAAGGAAACAAAGCTTATGTATATAGGGGGTTGGTGGTTGCAGGGTGGGTGGGAAAAGGGGAAAAATTAGAATCAGGTCATGTCATATTCTGGTACAAACAGTGTTGAATTCGATGATGATGTGTATTCACAATGTATCAATAAAGATTTGAATAAAAAAAATTCAATAACCTTTCAAAAAACGCAGTATAACGCCTAAAGACATGGACTAGTTTCCAACCCGTCAAAACAAAGACACGCAGGCATGGCACCAGTGAAATAACCTATTGAAAAGAAAACCCATAAAAATGGTTGTATCTGGGCAACCGGTCATTCATATATTAAATGCTTAGAAAAACAGTTTTCCACATATAAAAACTATCTCAAGAATCTACTGAATGACTCGGAAGACTTCAGCAAAAACAAAAATATTTGCTAGCACCTGAAAACAGGTTATATCATTATATGTCCATTTAACAATGAGTAGATTAAGGAAATTACCGTGTTTATACAATGGAGTGAATATGCTGTCATGAAAAGAGATAAACCTTGGGCATTCATAGCTAAGTGAATGCAACTTGAGGAGATAATATGAAATGAATTGAGGCAGACATGAAAGGTTAAAATTATTTACTATGGAAATGATGATAATGTTTCCAACACATCAGAAATCATAGCATTTCAGGAGACTGACACAGGAGAATCACAGGCTTGAGCTCAGCCTGGGTGACTTAGCAACTTAGCAAGAATGGGTGTTAAAATGGAAAATTTACAAGGGAATGAAATGTAGCTCAATGCCAAGGCCCTGGATTGAGTTTCCCCTATTGTTTAGAAACAAGACTAGTAATAATTTTAAATAACTACAATTTGAGATGGGCTGAAAATTGACTATCACCAGCAACAACCTGAAATGATGGATGTTAAAAATGAATACAGTGACACTGGAGGGGACAGGAAGACTCTCCTACATAAACTCAGGAACAGCAGTCTGAATATGTAGTATAAAGGACAAATGTGTAGAAATATTATGTTCACTAAACCCGGGTTTGATTCCCCGGTAACCACATAACAATCCTGGGTGTGGAGACCCACACCCAGCAGCAACCAGTACCACATACCACAGTGCCGGGCATGGTGGCTCATGCCTGTAATCCCAGCACTCAGGAGGCAGAGGCAGGAGGATTGCTGTGATGTGAGTTTGAGGCTGAGCTGAGGGCCAGCCTGAACCACAAAGCGAGACCCTGTCTGAAAAAACCTAAAAAAAAAAAAAAAAAATCTTCAAATACATATGATATGTAGGGATTAAATTTAAAAACTACACTTTTATTTACTAATACTGAGAATATAAGATGATATGATATATGACAGTCAAGATTTCATTGTTGGAAAAGGGAGTGACAAATAAAGGGTAAAGGATAGAGAGAATCCTGTAATATTTGAGTTAGAATCAGAGACATCAGTAATTTTCATAATTTGACTAAAAGAGGAGAGAAAAATTAAAATCCCCAAAGGGTATGTGAAGAACATATGTTATTTCATGCTTTCATCCACTGAGAAGTCCAAAGAACAAAGAACTTCAAAATTAATTAATATGCTCGGCCTTTAGACCCTTTATGATTTCTAGGAAAACAAAAGGGAAGTCATGTTTTCTTGAAAAATAGTGAATTCTAATCCTGAGTCTAATATGGGATGAGCCCATAGAATTTGATATGCTGAAAAATAAGTGTGAGTTTAAAAAAATAATGTGGATATATGCAATGGTACAGTAATCAAATTATAAAGGATTTTCATAGTTCAATCCTTATTTATATTGTACAATAAAATAATGATAGCATCAGATCCTAAGTTAGAGAATAAAGCAAACAACTATGAGTCTACACTGTGGTGAAGCAGTGTGTTTACACGTATGCAGAGGAGCAGGTACAATCCTGCCTTATGGTCAAATGCTCATGTTCATGTCCAGAAAGAATGAAAGTAGTATCAAGTCACCATTTGGAAAAGCACAGTGCTAAGGGTCACCATATAAGGGACAGCACTGTGTTGAGAAAGATTTGTGTAGACTCAGTTTTCACCTCAAGACATATAGTCAGAAAACTAAAAGCTAAATCTTCACAGTACAGAAATCTAGTGCAAACCACACTTAACCGCATGATAAAAGTTAACATTATAAGTAACAGAATACTCTAATCATATGTACCTCCTGTTACTGTAAACTCTGCATAATATCACTGCTGTGGTAATTTGATAAAAATGTAGAACCACACCCTAGAAATGAGAACAACATATAATCTCAAATTCAGAGACATTCAACTGGTTAATACACCTGTTAAAGTCCTGAGAGAGAGAGAGAAGGAAGGAAGGAAAGAAGGAAGGAAGGAAGGAAGAGAGAAAGAGAGAAAGAAAGAAAGAAAGAAAGAAAGAAAGAAAGAAAGAAAGAAAGAAAGAAAGAAAGAAAGAAAGAAAGAGTAAGGAAATATGAGAACAAAATGTAATGTGTGATATTTGGGGGAAAATTTTAACCAGAAATATTAGAGAGGTATCAAAGATAAAGATCTACAGATCTGCTAATAGTATTGTGTTAGTATTATTTTCTGGCTCCATAGTTATTCTGCAACTGATATGATGCTAACCTTAAAGTTTTATGTTAAGAGATTATGGTAATTCTATATATTAATCTTAAAATTATACCAAATCTTCTCTTTGTTTAACTGCAATTTATTTTGAAATGAAATGATTTTAGTACTCAAAAAAATCAGGAAATTAAACAGAAAGAATATGGAATATAATTAAATTATTTTGCAAGATAATGATATTTTAGATAATTTCAACAACATACTTTGGTAAAACCAAATTTTGATTCCATAATAACAGAAGTAAAATTGAAAAAAAATGCTGCAAGATTACTTCATAAATGAAAGAACAGGTTACTTACTAATAACAAGAGTAAAAGAGGGAAAATCTCTGACCTCAAAACATTAAAATCTAACAAAAGATTTTATAATTTAACACTTGCCTTGAAAGACTTCAAATAAATTCTTTGCAAAGTTCAGTTTCTCATGATTGACAAAAGAACAACATTTTGGTAAACTCATTATACTTAAAATTTGAGATGTTAAAAATCTTTTTGACCAAAAGTAAACTCAAAGCCAATAGTGGTCTCAGTCAAAATATATTTCTAAATATTTAAGAAATATATAGTACCTACATTAGACAAAATGACTACATATATATATATATAATATATATATAATATATTATGTTCTATTTTAGAACATGATATACATATTATATGTATATATTATAGTAATATATATGTATATATTATATTATATTACACATTAATGCACATAATATTTTATATATTTATTATATGTATATAATGTTTTTAAACAAGATATCAAATCTGTTAGAGTGCTATTTTAAAATGTCATTTGGTCAGAATACAGTGGCATTTTAAAGGTTAAAAGTCAGTTTAAATTTTTATATTGATCTAAGATATTTATAGAGTAAATAGCAGTTAGAATGAAGAACAAAATATGATCAGTGTGACTGGCTCAGTACATAAAAAGAAAATATTAGAGAAATGGGATTGTAGATAGAACTCTAGTGAGAAAAGAAAATGTAACAAAATGTCTTTTAAAAAGAACTCCACAACAACCATCATAGCTACTAGCAAAATATAGATTGTTTTCTCTGATATCAGAAAGAAGCCCTTCTATTTTAATAGAAGACTATTAAAAATTATATTCTAGTCCTAACCACAGAAATTTGGCATGAGAAGATGTATTTGACAAACAAAAATGTAATGTAGGAATAAGTAGCAAAAACAGTCATTAATAACTATCTTATAAAATCTCAAAGAATTTAAATTAATTACTTCATCAGGGATTCTGAGAACACAATAAATATGCAAGCTATCTATTGTATTTATATGGACATAAAACACAACATTAGAAAATACCTCATAAAAAAAATCCATACATTCCTGGATCAAAACCCCTAAATACATGGACTTAAATCTAATCAAGCTGGTGATACCTCTGCAAGGAAAAGGTAACTTTAAAAATTGAATATAAATAGAGTGTTAATGCTTACAAGGTTTTTTTATAATAAAAGTTCAACATAGTAAAGATTTTAGTTTCTTTGTATTGGACTGTAAGATGAATACAAGCTTAATAAGCTTATATATATTTGTTTGTTTCAAAGAGTTACAGTGGATTTCAGACAACCTAGATAACCCAGAAGGTTAAACATTGAGTGATTTCACTTACAGGAGAAATCCACAAGATAAATAAACCATTAAATACAGAAAAATGCCAGGAAATAGCATAGATTTTTAGAATAGGATAAGGAAGACAAAAGAAAGGATGAGAGGGAAAGGAATAAAAAATGTGCAAGATTTCACACATATATGTGTGTGTGTCTATGCTATATAAATATATATATATATATATATATATAGTGTGTGTGTGTATGTATGTATAGTATATGTGTGTTTGCATGTATGCAAAGTTATTCTGCACCTCAATGGAATTATTATTTAATATAAAATATATCAATAGCATTAATTAAAGATAAAATTCCGTGTGAAACCTACAAGTTATTTTGATGATTAAATTTATAAGTAATTTCAGGGGACCAAGAGTAATGATTCCAAACAAACTGATTGCCTCCACTAAATATATTATCAATATTTATACCCCTATGTCTATGAAATCAATGTCCCCTGGCACCAAAGTGGCTTTCTAATGGAGTATTTTTCAGGCCTTCAGGAGACGTTTTTCACAATTCTGCTGTAGCTCTTTGCACAATAGCACTTATGGAACAGTTGCGTTTAAAAATGTTAAACTGTGTGGTTTCATTTTAGAGCTAACTTTCCAGACAATGATCATTTCAGCTAATAATCCTCAAACTCAACCTGGCCTCTGATGTACATTAAATATTCAGATAACACTGGATAAATAGTTACATAGCAGGAAAGAAGATATTTTGCAGAGTCAACAACATTCCAGGGTGGTAACTAACTTACCTCCAATATCTGGACGAAGTTTATTGTCATAACCTTGAAGCAATGAGTTGAGAATTTGTGTAATGTCCCCTTCATGAATTTTTGGTGCCAAAACCCATGTTTTGTTCACTGTTAAGTCTTCATCATCTTCATCCTCTACTTTGTCGACACTAAATAATTTTTAAAAATTTTTGAATGATATAAAGTTAGTCAAATTGTACATACAAAATAGTTTAAAATTAGCATAATTGCATAAGGGGAGATAGGGATGGAAAAAGGATACAAATGTTACTGTCAGTCAGATCAGTGCTTTTATGCTGTGATCCATTCTGTTATAATAATACATAGAAACTAACAATTTAGTGCAAGAAACAAACTGTCAAAATAATAAACAATATAGCATCATATTAAGCATAATATCATAATCATGCCATAATATATCATCATAATAATAAACAAAATGTTTAAATAACCAAGTTCGACTCCTACACAACTACCATTAAATCTCATAGAGATCCTGGGCTAACCATGTACATGGAGTCCCATCTGCACAACCATGCAAAGTGACTGCAAAATATCACTCAATAAAATTTTAAACAATTAATAAAATTAATAAGAAAATAATAAAACAAGATATATTAGATGATGAGCTGTGATACCCTAAGAAAATATATGAAATGTATATGTATAAAAGCAGTAAGGAGAAGGGCATGATGAGCTCTTTGAAAGAAAGCAAAGCCCTGGACACACACGTCCTGACTCCCCAGCTGAGGACCTCTGGCCACACCTCTGGGTTTAACAAGGGTAAGATTGAGTTTCATTCTGCACCGGGACAGAAACATGCAGTAAGACGGATATTTGCCTACAATTCATCAAAAGCAGCAAGATATTCCTCATTACTTAGAACCATCTCATTTGGATTTGAAGAAAATAATTCCAGGCAATACAGACAATTGTAGTCAGTCTCTAGTTCTTCAGTGGAAAAGGAGCCAAAAGATGAAACATTCACACTGGTAAACTAGTACACTAGGCTAATTCCAAGTACCTTAGAGGTGCTTATTTGCAGTAGTAAAACCAACAGTACCGTATAATCTTTAGATGATATTTGTGTACTTCTATTCGGACCTCATTCGCTTTGGATCTAAACATCTTAGCAAATGAAGCCCCCTCTTCTTTCTGGGTTTACTATACTGTGTAAGGCACTATTGAGAGAGGAAGGAAACTTTAAGAGCAGAAACCCAGTGGGAGAATGATGGACCCCTTGGGAATGACCTTGAAAAGGACTGTGAGACTCTGTCCTCCTCTCTCTCTCCTTTTGTTTCCCAGTGGCCATGAAGCAAGAAGCTTGTCAGGCCTTCTGCCCCACACCATACAGGGCTTTCTCACCCTGGTCTAAGAGCTATAGGGTCAACTACGATAGCCAGAAACCTCCAAAACTGTGGGACAACACAAACGTTTTCTCCCTCTAAGTTTATAGTAGTGGAAAGCTAGCACAGTTATTAAATTGAAAATGTAATCATAAAAAAATTCTCATTTCATGATCAGAATATTTCCTGAAGAGTAATTATCAAAAGACAATGGGGACATATTATTTTTCCCAATGTCTGTCAAGAGATTATAACTCACACTGACTTCTAACTTGCTAATACTATATTTGGCCAGAAGATTCCATATTTTTCTATCTTGTTGAACTCAGGTGTGGCCCTGTGTTCGGTTGTGGTTTATGGAAAATTAGTGACATCATGTCACTATGAAGGGGAAGATTTAGTGTCATTAAAGTTTACATCATTTTTCCTTCTGAAAGACAAGGTTCATGTTAAAGACTACAGAATCACTGCCCTCCCTCAATAAAAGGATGTGGGTGGGAGCACATTGGACAAGACGTCTGAGAGAAAAATAAACCTGCTGGATTAGAAGCCAATGAGGTTTGTAACACAAACTGCAGCATAACATGGTATATCCTCAGTAACAGCTTCTGTGTAGTTCAGTTCACTTTCCTTGACTGTTTGAGGAAACAAAACTCACAGATGTTAAATAGCATGTGTCTCCAATCTGCTTCTAAAAATACCATCAGTTTCTCCCACTAACATAACATCATTTGAATAGGCAGCCTTAATAAAATCTCAGCCAAAACAAGTTTAGTGCCCCTAAAAATGATGATACAATGTGAATCTGAAGACTCCTAATCAGAAGCTATCAGATACTAAGACCCATACTCCTTCCATTTTATTGTATCTCATTACTTTACAGGTGAAGAAGCAAAATAAGAAGCTAATTAATGCAACCATGCTAACACTGCTAATAGAGGAGACCTAGCAGTCTGACACTTGCATTTCACAATGAAAAACATTTAATCCCATTTCCAGTGTGAGTGAAATTTACAAATGAACTTAAAAGCTTTGATGCTTATGGATGAATTAGCTATTATAAAGTGTAAAAGTTCAACTTCAATTGAATATGTAATTAATAGATTTTTCATTTTGAGTATTCTATTGTAGAACTAGATGCATTGCATTGAATTCTATCAATTGTACACTACTGAAATAACATGATTTCCTTCAAAATTTCATGTCATTTTTGGTAAGTAAAATACAGAAATCCATGTATAGATTACATATTTCAAATTTTGACATATTAAGAAACTTTGTGAGTATGAGATTATGGATAGTTTTCCTACCCTGCTTAAACTTCTTGAAACTTTGGCAGCAACTCAAAATTAGGTGTTCATTCAGCTCTTAATCTCAACTTTAAAGAATGAAATATCTCGCAGAGGGTTGAGCATTGCATATATATATATATATATATATATATATAGAGAGAGAGAGAGAGAGAGAGAGAGAGCTGTTGCTTTGTTCTTGAAATATAATCATAGTCTAATGGGAAGATCTCAAAGAAATAAAGCTTCTACTACATTGTACAGTAAAAATATCTTGGTACCAGAGAGCACAAGTTCAGTGTTTTCTATTTTATTAAACTTTATTGTATTCTATTCACTGAGCTACCATGAAAACTGGCCTTAGTAATCAAAGTTATCTTTTTTCTTTTTTTCCGATAACAGAAAAGAAATTTCATTGGAGTTAATTTGTTTATACCTTCCCTTGATGCTACCCCAAATATATTCAGAGTATTCATTAATTACTTTTGAGATTATATTGTTGTTATTTAGGTGATTAGCAAAGAGTTTAGAATTTTTAAAACATAATTATTATAAGCCCTGAAATTATTATTTCTTTCGGAGAAGTGGAGCATGTTTCTAACTTTTACAAATATTTTGGTGCATATTCATTGGAGGGAAAGAGCTAGGATTACCTTAATACTTTGAAATTTTCTGGATTTACATTATCATAGGCACTTTCCCTGTTGTAGGGAGAAAAGTATTTATTTGGGGTCGTGTTGAAGTTTCAGTCTTTGGAGAGTCAGTGGCACTGCAGGAGGATGTGGATCACTGCACAGCAGACAGGCTGAGCGGAAAGCAAGACAGGGCACCCAGAAGGGACTTAGAGCTTCCAAAGTCGCAGCCTTGACTCTCTGAGGTGGACCCCACCCTCTTATGGCAAGGGAGCTGTATACCCCATATTCTAACCACCTTCCTCTCTTCAGGCTTTGAAGGAAAATCAAGATGTAAATCATAATATACAAATAATGTACATTAATGTAACTTTAAGCTCATTAGAAATGCTCTTAGGCTCTTGAATACTATATAATTTTATTGCTACAATGCTTGATGTCTTCAATGTTATTGGTAGAAATTTTGTGCTTGCCATATGTGTCATGTACACTTCTTGTGTTATAAGATCTGAAAAATAGCAACTTCATTTTTTCCTGCATGTGAATAGGCTTCTGCAATTTCCACTGTACAGTTTATCGTATTGTATTAATACACAAAAAGGAGTTCATTTGACAGGAATGCCTCCCTGCAAATAAACTGCCTCTTCTTATATGCCAGAAATTGCTCAGCAATTAATTTCTAATCATAGAAGATAAATAATTAAGTACAATCTTTTATGGAGACAGGCAGAACATTATAATTTGTCAAGAAAATTTTCATAGTATCTTTGAAAATTTGCCACTTGTCCTGTGGCCTGGGAACATTAGCCATCCAAGAGCAGCTGCCAGAACCACGGACCCGGAGCACCTGTGGGACCCCTGAAGCTCCGGCTGCTTTTAGGCAGTAACTGAACATGTGGGTTGCGTTAGTGATTAGTGGGTGCTTATTCCACTGCCGCTTGGAGTAGGCCTCCCCAGAAGGGTGACTTGCCTTTACCGGCTTCGCTGGCCCTGGCCAAGCTTTCCGGGAAGGGGGCTGCACTCTGCAACTCAGGTGACCCACACTTCCTCTTCTCTATTTCCCTGTGTCTTTTCAGGTGTCTGTCATTCAGTTGTACCCACACTATTCTTTTCTCCAGCCCTACTCCTCTATCTCCCCTTTTGTCTTTCTCAGTGATGACTTTCAAAGATCTTTTAGCCTGGGGCTGGGGATTTAGCTCAGTGGTTCCAGCGCCTGTCATGTAAGCACAAGGACCCAGGTTCGATCCCCCAGTAACCACATACAATGCTGGGCGTGGAGACTCACCCCAGCAGCAACCAGTACCACATACCACAGTGCCGGGCGTGGTGGCTCACACCTGTAATCCCAGCACTCAGGAGGCAGAGGCAGGAGGATTGCTGTGATGTCAGTTTGAGGCTGAGCTCAGGACCAGCCTGAACTACAAAGCGAGACCCTTTCTCAAAAAAAAAAAAAAAGATCTCGTAGCCTCTCTAATCTCATCTTGGCATCTGCTTCTTCAACAGTTTACTTACCTTTTGTAGTTACAATCTTTAAACTTTAAAGAAAGTCTTGAATCATATACATATATATAATATAATATATTATATATATACATATATATAAATTGCTTTTTATCTTACATTTTGAAACCACATTATACATACAAATTGCTCAAACATTAGGAGAAATGTCATGCAAAAAGTACTTTAATGATGATACTGGTCTTATGCAACAAATAGGAATTGTGAACTAATAACTGAGAATGTAAACACAAAGCATGTAACTTCATATAATTATGAAGGCATTCCATCGTTATCATTGAGCAAAAGTAGATGCCTATAGCAAATCAGTCAGTTCAAGAAAACTGTTTTTCATCCTATGTACTCACTGAAATTTGCAAGGGACAGTTCTATTTACTACTTGTGGTCCTTGAATAATTTTTAATAGCACCTTCTCATTCACAGAGTGACCCACTTTAGATGATAAATTACACAGTCAACCTGTAGACAGTTCCCAGGAAAGGGACTGCAAGGGCTCTGACACTGAACACAAGAGAGCCTCTTCCATTAATCTGCTAAGGAAGCAGAGACCAAGCTCAGAGAAGCTTACTGAGTTGCCTCAAAATCTGACTAAACCCTAAAGGACTGTGAGTAGATAGTTTTCACCACAGTTTGAAAATATGTTATACATGCAAGTGAAACACATCCATGAGGTCATTGTTTATATATGACCGAAAGAAAAGAGAGAGTCACTGTTGCACTGAATATATAGGGGGGAAAATCACTGGGAAGTAAACATAATAAATATTTTGTGAGCTTTATACTTAATTCAACACTTTTGAACTAGTTATCTACATTCAGCCAGGCTTCTTAAAAAGTTAACATCAACTTTATTTATTGTTTTACTATTTGGGATTACCATAACTTGATACTGTACAATTGGATATGACAAAATGTTACTAACAAGTTAATCAGTGAACTAATTCAAAAGTGGGATAACAGGTAAACATACTTGGTCAGAAGCCCTGAATTCTTGCCTTTTATGCTGAGTCAAAATGAAATATCTTCAGAAATCCTGTCTATTATAATTTGTAAATCATTGAATACAGTTAACTAACTAGGTCATTTTGCTACTTCAATTATTTTAATATTAATAAAGACAATTAAGTGGATTGTCTCTGTATCATTAATATTTCTTCACTTACTTTAGAAAAAGTATACCTACCTAGATTGGGAAAAATGTAGTTTCAAATTGAAATTTTACATATTTTATATCACAATCAAGAACCACATCCAAGATAAATTTCCTTACTGGATATACATGATCAGCTACATATAGTGTCTCCAAAGATTCTATAACTTTTATATTTCAAGCCCTGACACTTAGTCACTTAATCACTTAATATATCATATAAAAATAAGGGGACTAGAATTATATAAATGTAAATTATAGTCTAACAGTATAATTTTAATATTATAGGTAAAAATTCAAACATATCAATGACTAGAATTATCATATTGTATATCAGTTATACACAAGACTGTGTTCTAGTTGAAATATGCTGAGAGATTTTTGTGAAAATCAGTTATTATGAAATATTTTAAGAACTCTAAAACAAAACATAATGGAATCGTCAACTAACCGACTATTCACACAACATTCAGTATAAAATGTAAACTCCTCAACATTTCTTTCTTTTCCTATGTTTTAATGGCTGTAATCTGTGTTATAATAAAGAAGACACTAAATATTTATTGTATTTTGCTGTATACATTTGTAGCCAAGTATGACCCAAAAAAGCATGTGTGAAAATAATTTATTAACACGTAGTTACATAATTAATTTACCAATTTAATGGATAAAAATGATACTTAAGCCTTCCATCATATTATTTTCAGTAATTAGGCTCCTCATAACCATCTTTTTGTTGAGTACAATAATGCTCTATGACATTTATTTATATCTATTGGCCACCATGTGAACTACATTTCAGTTTGTATTTTAACAGTGACTTTTAAAACTTAATCATATATTCTTAAGCTTTTCATAACAATATACGGGGTGATTTTTGGGTACCAAAATGTTGTGTGGGTGAATACGACGACCCCGGAGGCAAGTTTGAACGTGGAAGCAGGTTCTCTTTTCATCTTAATCTGTTAACGACACTGTGCCACTTAAATAAAGCAATAAAGATATTGGAGCCACAGTTTCCTCTCCAATTTTTAAACTTTAGAAGTTTATGTCTTCTTTTTTACCAACATAAATATTAAAAATCAGTGCAACCATAATAGGGATTTAGGACTTCATTTTGAAATTGGTAAATCGGACATCCTATTCTTCTTGAGAAATCAACAATTACAACAACCACAAAAACTCAAGGACATAAAGAAAATAAATTCTTAAATGCTTCCTTTGATAAAAGAAAAGATTTGAGAAAACCAGAATGCACAGGAGGCTGAACCTATCTGAGGGCGCCACAGAAATAGCTCCCAGTGATTGGGGCAAACTTGAAAAATAAAAACAACTCAAAAAACAGATGCACTCTTAGCCGACGTGGATCTTTCCTACAACAAGCTTATTTAAAACAAAACAAAGTGAAATGAAAGCCAATTTGCTGAGGCTGGAAGAAGATAGGAAAAAGCAGCTATGTGTGTGTACGGCTGTTTTCTTTCTCCTGAAGTTGGAGTTTCTCTGCCCTGTGAACAGCGGTGTCTTACATGCCTGGATGCTCAGGTGATTTGGAGAGTTTGGAATATACTGCAAAATTAGCACAACAAAGAATATTATAAAAAGAGAATTATCAACTTGAGGGAAATTTTTAAAATTAAAAAAATTAACTTGTACTTCATAAACATGACTCACCTGTGACTATGCCAATATAATCAAAATTAACCTGAATACAAAATACAGTTAATCAAAATCTATTTCTAAACACACTGCTCCATTTTCTGAAAATACTTACAAGTTAATATGCATATGGTCATAAGAATAAAACCAAACAGTGGGCTGGAAATTTAGCTCAGTGGTTCCAGCATCTGGCTGGCAAACACAAGGTCCTGAGTTCGACACCCAGTAACCACATACCACAGTGCCAGGCATGGTGGCCCACACCTGTAATCCAGCACTCTGGAGGCAGAAGCAGGAGGATTGTTGTGAGTTCAAAACTGGCTTGGGCTATACAGTGAATTCTGTCAGAACTAAAAATACAAAGCAAGACTCTGTCTCAAAAATAAATAAATTCCCAAGCATGGTGGCTCACACCTGTAATCCTAGCACTCTAGTGGCAGAGGCAGAAGGATTTCTGTGAGTCTGAGTCTTGCCTGGGCTACATGGTGACTCAGAGCCAGCCTGAACTTCACTACAACAGCAAGATCTTGTCTCAATAAATAAGTTAAATTAAATTAAACCAAACAAGAAGAAATTGGCTAGAATTATTTTCCTATCAAGGCTGCAGAAGTACTTTGCCCTACTTCCCCAGATATCTAGTTTTATAGATATTTATGTCCAATTTGTTTTTGTCTAAAGACAACCTTTTGGCATGTGGCCCAAGCCTGTCTTGTTGGAGCTCGTTGTTCAATCCTTCCTAAGATCCCAGAGGATTCTCTATGGTTATTTATGTATTTGTTTGTTTATATAGTTTGCTTCAATGTGGTTTCATTATTCAGTATGAAAACAATATCACACAGAACATATTGACAATCACAGTTAAATAAAAGAAGATATTTATATTGACAGGAAAATAACAGGAAGTCTAGACAAAATCTAGTGTTCCTAGTTCATCATTACATAGTTGAGCCCCATGTCTGCAAGAGGAAGCTAATGACAGTGTTTATGTTATATACCCAGAGTTCTTTAGTAGAGTGAATAACCTTGTCTAGCTGCTAACATTTCAGATGTGCAGGCTTTATGGCCCAAAAATACAGTCTAGAAGGAGCACTCTCATTAGCTCTAATTTACACAAAAGCTTATAAACTCATGACTTAAACAATGAGCAGTTCTCCTTACTCTGTTTGAATGAAGTTTAGATGTTCAGTATTGTAAGTTTAATAATTACCAAGTATATTAATTTCTTTTTATTCACCTAATGTCACCTTTTATTATCACTTGTCCTAGCCCTCAGAAACATTTTAATAACACTTTTGTAATAGTAATTGGAGATGACTACACATAATAATTTCCCAGGGAGTAAGGTGGATGTGAAAACAGGAGGAAAATCCTGCTGCACTTCATTTTCTCAGCTTCCGATGTGACTCCTTCACATAACTACCTTGAACATAATTTCACAATAACCCATTAGTCCCTCTCGCACTATTGAGTATTATTTCTTTTTTACTAATCAGCCACTCACAGTTTTTCTTTCAGTCAAGTTTCAATATGCTTGTGGGATAGTATGAATAACTGGATTGTTATATTTTTTCCAGATAATACAATTACAAAGTACACACTGCTTTATTTTTAAGTGTTTCATTTTTTAAATCCCTGCCTATCAATATACTAAGATTTTGACGTAGCGTGGACATGTCGTCACATCTCTTTGTGAGTAGTGGCCTCTTCGGTCTCTTCAACTGGAAGACACGTTTCTTCAAGTCACATTTGTTTAATCCAGTCCAGGCATCTCACTTTCAAGCTACAAATAAAGATGGAATTTCTGATCTAACATGTCCTAAAACTTATTAAATGTGAGAGGAATTTATTCTTTCCCAAACGTAGTAACAGCCATTATGCTAGAGTTCTAAACACATTGTGCTAGTTATTACCACTACCCTCATCTGTGGGAATTACAGCATGTTGCTTACTAATCCACCCACAGGACATAGAAGAGTGGCTGGCAGAAAATGAACACTCAGTTATTACTTATTCCTAAAATGAATAAAGGCGGGCTAAGGGCCTCTCTAACGCAAGGTCCTGAGTTCACTCCCCAATACCAGAAAAAAATATGAATGAATGAGTGCCTGTCCTAGAGTAGGCATTTTGATAGACTTTTGTAAGTGAAAATGTGGTTATATGAAGTTTAAATAACTTTTTAAAATAGTCACGTTTAGTAAGTGGCACAGATAGAATTCATTACAAAGTCATTAATTATTAGAAAAATTTCCTCTGGGGTCTCTCTTCTTCCACTTAGACAATCTCTATAGTTAATTAGCAATATAAAAATTGGAAAATACTTTAAAATATAGATAATATTGTGTAATTTTGATGCCAAAAGATTGGATCCCAGTTAAATGGTTCTTTATTTCATTCAAATAAAGGATGCTTATCATATGCTCAAAATTTTGTCTCCCATGTCCAACTGCTCTGCCTTCAAACTGCCTTTGCACATAGCAAATATTTATTTCACATATCTCTGGTATTTTTCTAATATTATTTGATCCTTATATTTAATATCATAATCTGTCATGGCTCCAAATTTTGTAATTACTTAGTTCACTTTTTCTTCAACCTTGATCACATTCTAAAATTCTATGTATAGTGAAATAATTTCAGCATCATTAAATTATGACTGACTACTTAGGCTTATAGAAAAAGCAAATTTCACAAAGAACAATATGACATCAGATTTAGTACTTATTGTTGACTATTTCTCCTTCTCAGTGTCAATGGTAAAAGGCCAGAAGCAACTTTGTTTCTAGTTTAATAATTTATATTGAATGTCTAGAATATTATCTGTCATACATGAGAAGTTTGACACAGAAGTATTTAATATTTTAATGTAGCCCCATCTATGAGTCACTTCTCAGGATAAGTTAAGTAGTATTTACAGACATCATACACATTATTATAAGTATAGATTTTTTTCCTGAACTTATTGTTTAACTAGAAAGAAATGTATACCTATTTTTAAATTTTTAAGTATAAAAACTTCTAATACCAGGCCAGGGATTTAGTTCAGTAGTTCCGGTGCCTTCCTTGCAAGTGCAAGATTCTGAGTTTAACCCTGGTAACCATATACAGCAATGCAGGGAGTGGTGACTCACACCCACAAGCAATCAGTACCACATACCACAGCGCCTGGAGTAGTAGCTCACATTTGTAATCCCAACACTCAGGAGGCAGAGGCAGGAGGGTTGCTGTGAGTTTGAGGCTCACCTGGGCTACATAGTGAGTTCAGGGCCAGCCTGAACTACAAAGCGAGACCCTGTCTCAAAAAACAAAACAAACAAATGACCAATCTCCCCCTCCAAAAAAAAAGAAACAACTTTACTGTCAAAGACTGTTGGATTTAACTTTCCAAGAGTAAATATAAATCATGGTATTATTTGTATATACAAGTCAAGGAATATAAAAATTAAACTATTTTATGAATGAAGAGAATATACAGTGAATACTAAACCTTTAAAATTTACTGGGGATTTGACTCAAGTGGTACCATGCCTACCTTGGAAACACAGGGGCTGGAGTTCGATCCCTAGTACCACAAAAGAAAGAAAGAAAGAAGAAAAAGAAATATTTAAAACTCGACTAAAAGATACTTTGTCTTCAATACTCCTCAAAAATACACTCCCCTGCTTCTGTAATAATTATCTCATCATTCTCTCTACTCTCTGAAGCAGTTCTGGAAGTCCTTTCTCCTGAGTGTCTTTATAAATTGTGATTTAAAAATATAGTGATTAGCTCTAATGAGTATGCTCCAAAAGAAAAGTAGCTCATAACAAATGTTACAGTGTATCTTTATTTCCTTTTTAAAAATTATATTTTAATAACTAAATTCAAGTTTTCAAAGATCCTTTCTAGAGCTGAAGTTCTGAATATTTTTGCTTATTCAACCTTATTGAGAGGAGACAAATTAGAATCGAATGAAAAATTTGAACTCTTGGGGTTTTAAAGTGATTGTTCATTGATGGTATAATTATTTTATTAGTTTGATGGCAAATGGGACCCATCAGTTGATACGCATGGAGACAAATGCTTTGGAAATTTGAACAAAAAAAGAGGCCGACTTTAGAATCTTAGGTAGGCAACATCCGCTGTGTGCTTTCAGTCTCTTCATTGCTTCACTGGAAAGGTAGTCAACGCAATCCTGCTCAAAACTAGCCAACGTCTGACACTTTGTGGACACATAAAAACTAAACAATTACTAAGTAAATGAATGAATGAAGAAGAAGTTAGAGGATATCATGTTAACTTCCGATAAAATTACAGTGAACTGGAAAGTAACTGATATTATTGGGCACAGTAAAAGAATTATGACAGCTAATCCTACATAAATCTAGGTTCAAACTGGAGTAGCTTCCTGATATTCATAATAACAACATAAATAAAGCAAAAAATATATATACACTTTCTTTCACATTTACAACACATCCGATAATTTGAGTAAGAGAAAATGTAACAAAAAGTATGAGCTTAATGTAAATGAAACCAAAAGAATGAATTGAGGAATATAAAGGTAGAAAAACATAAAGACATTAAATATTTTTGCTACAAACAATATTGTTAGTGTTTTATTCTTAATTATACATTAAACTACTCAGATCTGAATCTGATATTTTATGTGTAAAAGGCTAAAACAATTCTAATTAACAACAGTATAATAATTTTTTGGAAATTGTTGAAAAAAGATTGTTAAATAGTACTTGAACTATCAAAATAAAAAAGCAAATAGTTACTGTAGTGAAAACCTATTGTAGGAAAGTGTGAGAACAAAAAGGGGCATTGAAAACAAGATACAAATTAGATATTTGAGTATGATAAAATAGATCCATTTGGTTTAGAAATGAAAAGATGAATTATTCAGCAAATTGATTTAAAATGTCGAGTAAGTCATAAGAAATCAGTATCAAATTCTTAACATGCAAGAAAAATTTCAAACAGAGTAAAGATTAAAATATAGTAGCCAAAATACAAAATTATTCAAGAAGAAGCTGGAATATATTTTGGCTTTTGGAATGAGGAAGCCATATATATATATATATATATATAAGTAACCAAACTAAGGACAGAAAACAAATAACAATAACACATATTAAAAGAAATATATAAAATTATTCAAGAAGAAATTATTCTTATTTAAGAAGATGATTTTGGCTTTTGGAATGAGGAAGCCATATATATATATATATATATATATATATATATATATATATATATAACCAAACTAAGGACAGAAAACAAATACAACAACGCAAATTAAAAGAACCATAATCACAATAAGTCACTTTACACAGCACCATGGACAAAAGATTCAGAGAGTGAAAATTATAATATAATTGATATATAGAAGTAGGGGTTAATAGATAAAATTATGTTAAAATTTATTAGTAGAAAAAAGAAAATCAGTTTAGAATGTGACAAAAATGTTAACTACCACATTGGCAACTTATTAAAATCTCCATCATATCCAGTAGCAGTAACAATATAGATAGATGACTACTTTTCATTTAGTGGAACCCAAAATATCCTTGTTGAAAGTAAAAGACATCTTCTTGTGCGTATATTTTTGCATGTGAAAGAAGGCTCACAGAAAAGTTAGAAACAACCTATTATGGAATTATCTCATAAATTAAGTCTTTGCATAAGTAAGAATCCTGATGTAAAAACATACCTCTGCTTTCAGTTCAATGTTTCATTATCATCTACAAAGATGATTTGTAGATGCTTAAACATACTAGACATCATTTATCTAATTAGATTAGAATCAAGAATGTAAAACTCTACTAATGACTGAGAAAGGAATAGAGTGATGCCACAGTAGATTTTTTAAACTAATAAATACAGTAGCATATATTTAGAAACAGGATAAAAAAGAAAATTATAAAGTATTCTGATTGCTTTGGTTACACATTTGATATTATTGTAGCTTATTGATTAATCTATAATGTAATGACCCACTGCAAATAGAACAACATTGGAAGTTGTTTGAGTTTCACTTACGTTGGAAAGTCAAATCTGATCATTAGAAGGCTGAGAAATCCAATCTGTAACTAGTCTTCATGGGTGGGGAGAGTATTCAGAGACTGTGTGTATTCTTTGAAATCATTTTCATTTGACTCTTTGTTAACCAAAGAGAAAGAAAACATAGTTTTTACAGTAGCCTATTTTTTAAAGAACACTGAGTTTAGACTACATTAAAATGAACACCACATTCTCTGTTGTTTCACTTTATATCACGGGAGTTTCCATAGTGTAGTAGTTATCACGTTCGCCTCACACTTTATATCCATAGACCCTGACAGGACATAAATTACATTTATAAATGATACAACCCTTCATGACACTCTCATTTTCTAACTCTCTGATGCTTTTATTCATCAGATAAATGTTTCAATTCTGCTAAAATATTTTTGCAAAGTGAAGGTATCAGATTGAGGCTTATTTAATTATGAAATACACTAAAAAAAAACCTTAAAAGTGGAAGAAATGTGAATTAGTAGCACTGAGTGCAGACACACCTATCTTTTTTCAGTCCACATAAGAACAAATATTTTCATTAACATGAAAACATGTTGAATTATTCATTTTGAAAGGGAAATAATACAAGTAATCATTACAGAAATTACCAAACATTCTCTCTAATGAACTCTAGACACAACAATTTAAAGTTTTTCAAGAGAAATTGTGAAATAGAGCACATTAAAAGGGGAATGGAAACTTGGGGGCTGAGGAAAACAAAGAAAGTAAAGAAAAAAATTGAAGATAAAAAGGAAAAATGGGAAAAATAGCTTGTGTATATGGGGGGATGGAAGGGCTGAAGAGAGGGCAGGGGAAATGGGAAAAATAAGAATCAAGATATAAGATATATGATATACAAGTAGAGATTTTCAGTGATTAATATGATCATGATATATATTTAAAAGGCACCAATAGGCTCACTTAAAAAAGAAATTATTATTTCAAGTCGTCACGGCGGAGTATTGGGAAAACTTTTCAATTAGCAATAATCGCGCCTCGGATAAACCTCATCGGCTACGATACTGCCACTGCGCAAAGCTGAAAAAAAAGAAATTATTATTAAAGAAATCTCAGAGACAGGGATACATAATAAGCCACAATATCAAATTAATTTAGAGAACGCAGATGTTTGAGTAGCTCTTATATTCAACCCAACCAACATGGCTACCTTGTGCTAGTTAACAGAGGTGGTTGGTGAAAAAGGTACTTGTTACTCAGACTACTGTTTGACATGTGGGAAAATTAATAATGATTCACTCCTAGAAGACTGAAAAGTGATGCTGTTCCTGTACAGAAGGAACACACACTGTGAACAATTACAAACGATCACCCGAAAATCTCCCCAAATTGTCCAGTGACCAGCCTCCTGCTTTCCAGCAATCATAAAGCTACTAGGAACTAAATCACATTCGGATAGTCTGTATGAAAATATTTATATGAAACTCAGTTTATTTAAATCATAGATTTTCCTCTTTATCCAGTCCCCAGTTGATAGACATGTGGGTTGTTTCCAATATTCTGCTATAAATGGACATACCTTGAGGACATACTCATAAGTGAAATAAATAGGTCACAGCTGGGTAAATACTGTGTCTTTTCTCTGGTATGAGAAACTGAAAAGGTAAATGACTTATAAAATGTATGATAAATATTATGGAATAGAATATTTTCAAAGGGAAAAGGGAGGTAGGAGAAACTAAAGAAGGGAAAGAAAAATATCTGATGGTAAATAAAGGAAGCAAAGCTTACATATATGGGGGGAGGAGGTTGTAGGGTGGACAGGGAAATGGGAAAACTGAGAATTAATTTTTGTCATATACTGGTACAAATTTTCAATGTGGAATGTGATCGTGATGTGTGCATAAAATATACCAACAAAATCAATTTTTAAAAATCCAACTATATAGTTTGTAAAACAAGATCTATGTTTACAGCTACATTTTATTGTTAATCTCCATTACTTTATTATTGTTTGTCAAAAAAAATGTTAAATTTCAGAGCACATTTTTTTTTCAAAAGAAAAGGATTCCTACAGCTCAGAATTTCAATACTAACCTGAATCACATGGCCTTAAAGAAGATTCAGTTTGGGCCAGGGATTTATCTCAGTGGTTCCGACACCTGCCTTGCAAGTACAAGGTGCCCGGTTTGATCCTCGGTAACCACATACAACAATGCTGGGCATGGAGACTCTCGCCCAACAATCAATACCATGTACCACAATACTGGGTGTGGTGGCTCACTCCTGTAATCCCAGCACTTGCGAGACAGAGGTAGGAGGATTGCTATGAGTTTGAGGCTGAGTTCAGAACCAGCCTGAACTACAAAGTGAGACTCTGTCTCAAAAAAGTATGAGGAAATGAATGGGTAAAGGAAATGAATGAAGAAAGAAAGCATGGAATTTACAATCCAGTACTGCTCTGACAGAAAGATAAGCAAGAGTTTTGGTAGGAAAATGTATATACCTTGAGATCATCATGGAAATCAGATATATAAACAAATATTGTATGGTCTCTCTTATATGAGAAACCCAAATTATTAAAAGAGAGCAAAATAAAAGATAAATAATAAGAAGTATAGAGATAGATCTTTCTCCCAAAGGAAAAATCACCAAGAGCTGGCGACAAAAAGGAAGAAAAAGAAATAAAAAGGATGAAAAAAGAGAATTAGGATGTGTTATGTACATCTACTAACTCTCAAGCAAGAATCTGAGTATGTACTAAATTTTAAAAATATGAAAAATCTACCTAGCTATATAAAACAAATCTCTGGTCATAGTTTGGTTATTTGTGTCTGTCTATGTCTTTTGCTAACTGATTTAAACAGCCTATGACAACTGAAAACATGCAATCTTCTCCACTGGGGGAATTTCTACAAGCAGCTTCCTTCATGCTTCTACTGTACTTCATCTAGAATTATGAGTTGCAGTTAAAGCATGGTAGCACCTTCCTGTTAATAAACCATCTGAGCACAGTCTAGCAACACTAGTTCACTAGCCGGAAGGCCTCCCTTTTCCCTCTGATGAGCATCTATGGTACTTAGCAGGTATATGGCCTATATTTTAAAAGATAAGGACTTAATCTTCCTTACACTTTATCTCCAGATCCCAGGGTTGGTTAACACATAGTAGACACTGAATTAAAAAAAAAAAATTCTGAATGGAGTGAAATAAATGTTTATTGAATGAATAAATACCTTAGACTATTTCCTGAAAAATGAATTTGCAGTTGGTCAAACTATTTTAGCACTGAGACATTTAGATTCTGAGATTTTAAAAATAGGAAAAAATATGAATTTTATCTCTTACTGGGTAGAAAAACACACTGACAAGTTCTGCTTGAGCAGATCCAGTCATAAGTCATTCATTATCTTGTTGAAAGACTGCTTTCCTGGAAGAAAAATATACCTTCAAGTAGCTGTCAATGCTTTGTTAAGGTGTGTCTGGTATGTCTTTATATGATAAATTCAACCAAGTTTTCACATAGCGCCCTTAAAGATAGTCACTCCTATACAAACAGATCTACA